>PVKS010032246.1:0-22723 GCA_004027875.1 Aplodontia rufa | reverse complement strand
GGTTTCTTGTTGTTCCAAATGAATTTGAGAATTGCTTTTTCTATGTCTTTAAAGAACGACATAGGTATCTTTATAGGGATAGCATTAAATCTATGTAAAGCTTTTGGTAGAATGGCCATTTTTATTATATTAATTCTGCCTATCCAAGAGCAAGGGATATCTTTCCATCTTCTTAGGTCATCTTGGATTTCGTTCTTCAGTGTAACTCCAACTTTTATCAACTAAATGTGGATAACTGGTCCAATGCCCAACTCTCCAAGGATGAGTCAGCTTTTTGACAATTATGTTGTTGCTGTTGTCTGTTTGGTTTTTAATTACCCCCTTGGTACTTCTTTATCATCTTATATTTGTCAGAAGTTTGGGATGGCTTCCCACCTGTCTCTGGATCCTTCCTACTTGTTGATTGTTGTGAAATGCAGTAAGATGGAAATTTCAAGGAGACCAAGGAACAAACTTGGTAAAGCTCCTCCTCTCTCCTCCTTTCTTTTAATACTTTCATCGCTTGGCTTGTGAAGTGCACATTAATTTAACTTTTTCTCCTATGCACTGACAACTCCTTCTCTATCTCATTTCTCCCTCTCCATTGCTGGAGTACTGCTTCAGAATGAATTTGTATGTTCTCTTCTTTCCTGCACCTTTCTCTATGGTAGTTTCATGACTTTAACAACTTTGTGTATCTTAAAACACATTTGTCCCACCAGACTAAATCTCTGAAATCCAGACTTGTACCTACAACTTCATATTCCACATCTCCACTTGGATGTCCAATAGACACCTTGAGTTTAATATGTCCAGAATCATCATCTCCAGGTCCCTTCTACCTCCTCTTCTATCTCAGGACAGTGGAACTCCATTCTTTAGGTTGTTCAAGCAAAAGAAAGAAAATTTAAAAAGAAAAATCTTGAGATCATACGATTTCCTTTCTTTCTCTCACTTCACATCCACACCATCAAGATATCCTGCCCATTCTTCCTTTAACATGTATCCAATTGTATCAACTTGGGTCCTCACCACCATTAACAGCTCAGGTCAGCATCTCTTGTCACAATTACTATAATTACCCCTGACCTTGCTTTTCATTCATTTCTCTACACAGTACCACAGAAAGTCTTTTAACACCAGAGATCATGTCATTACACTACTTGAAGCCCTCCAATAGCTTCCTATCTCACTTAAGGAAAGGGTAGAATTCCTACCATGGCCCACAAGGTCCTAAGAATAGATCAACCTCAAAGTGGAAATCAAAACCACCATGAGATACTACCTCATACTTGTTAATATGACTTTTACCTAAAAGATGAAATAAAGTGTGTTGGCAAGAATGTAGAACAAAGGGAACACTTGTGTACTGGGTGTGTACCAGGCACTAACATACTACAGTTATTCAGGGTAACAGTATGGAGGTTTCTTGAAAAATTAAAAAATATAACACCATATGATCCAGCAATCCTGCTTCTGAGTATATATCCAGAGGAAATCAAATCAGCATGTGAAAGATATCTGACCCCTACTTTCACTGCAGCATTGTTTATAATAGGCAAGACATGGAGTGAACCTAAATGTTGACAGATGACTGGATAAAGAAAGTCTCTCTCATACATACAGGAATATTATTTGTTCTTGAAGAAAGGGAAATGCTGCCTTTTGCAGCAACATGGATAAACTCAGAGGACATTATGCTAAGTAAAATCAGCTAGCTGTAGAAGAAATATACTCCATGATCTTTTATGTAGCTCAAGCAGTCAAGGTCATACACACAGTACCATGGTGGCTTCCAGAGGCTGGAGTGAAAAGAGAAGTTGGTCAAAATGTAGAAGAGCTTTAGTTACACAGGGATGAAGAAATTCTAGCATTCTCATGTACAGTGGTGTGACTACAGTTAACAATATTCCACTGCATACTTGGAAGATGCTACAAGTAGATCTTAAGTGATCCCACCACACACAAAAGTAACTGAGATGATGGAAATGTCAATCAGCTTGACTGTGTTGATTATGAAATAATGTACATACCTCAAAATACAAAGTTGCATCTCCTAAACACATCCCTACAATTTCTCCTGTACCACTCTTCGGCTTCCTTAGTTTCAACTACATTGGTCTCTCCCTTGGAGCGCAAACTTTTGAAGGTTGATTCTCCTACCAACTCTTTGTACTTGATCTTTGTTTTACCCACATGCGCCTGCTCTTCTCTCAGATACCTGCAGCACTTTCTTCCTCTCTTCCTTTAGGTTTCTTCTCAAATATCACTTTGCCAGAAAGCCTTCTTTCTTTGCATAATATAAAGGCAAAACCCCATTCTCATGATGCACAGCTCATTTTGCTCCATCTGCCTTCTTTTCCAACTAGTAATATATATTTCTTCTCTCTCCTTCCCATTAAAATGCAAATTTGTGGTTATTTCTTTGTTCCCTGATGTATCCCCACTCTCTGAAACAGTTTCTGGCATATAGCGGAGACTCAAATAGTCACTGGTTGGGGGACGAGTTATTTAACTTTCCTGTTAAATACAATGTCACCAAAAGTTGGCAATTTATTTACTCTTTTATTTCTTTGTTGAAAGCATCCAGTCCTTGGTCCCAGCTAGAATTGTTTGCTTATGCTTGGGACTGAGAAGCAAAAGATGCACCCTCAGTCTTAAGACCCCATATGCTCCAGCTGCAAAAAGTTTATGATTTTTCTCATTGACAAAGGAGGCAAAGACTGGGGTTTGACTGTAAAATCTATTCAACTTCCCCATTTCTGTTCTCTTTGGAACTTGCAGCAAAGAGAGCAAAGGGGAAAACTTTCCCTAAATAGATCAGGGAGGCATATAGCCATTAGGGTTTACATATGGAATTAATTCTCCCTTAGGCAGAACATGCTGCTATGGGACATGAAAGAATGTAGTGACCTATGACATTTTCCTATAAATAGTGGTCAACTTATTATAAATTTCTGTTCCATAGAAAGGAAAAAATAATGATCTACTTGGTCCCAGGGAATTTCAGGCTCTACCTGAGGCTTTCTGTAAAACTAACCTTGTAATTTTGAACACTTCTCTCCCATCCAATCAAAACACACCAGGTGAGGGACTACACCCAGGCGCATGCACACACTTCGGTTTCTTTCTGCTTTAGATACATCTGCCAGGGAGAAGAATGAATGGGAGATATCTGGAATACTATAGCAAATCCTGATATTCACTGTAACCTCAGAGGCAGCAAGGGTCTGTGGTAGTTACAGCAGAAAAATTTTGGTCTCTGGATCTAAGGCTGCTCTGAACCTTATTAAAAAGTAAAGTTATCAGGGCACTTTGTTTCTCTATAAGTTCTTGAGTTCATATCATAAACGTATTTTTGTGGCTGCATCTTATCTTGATGTTCTTCAAGCCCTGTGGCCCCAGAAGTAGAAGAGAATCCAAGTCTAGTGCACTACTGAGGGACCTAGATGAATTGTACAAGGGTACTTGTCTTCATGTCTTATTAGATTACTCCTTAATATGTCAACTTCCTCAGCTTTTATCTTTGGTCCTGGGATCCTTGACTCCTGAAATGAGGCATAATGCCTTTCCTGGGTCACACAACTCACCTTAGAAAACACAACCACCTTTCTCCAGATCTTCTAACAATTCTTTTACTCCAGGAGTGGGCCTCAATATGGCCACTATTTTTTTTCTGGGCAACACCTAAGCTATTAAGATTCTTAGTACTGGCAGTACTTCCAAACAGGGTACTCCTTCAATATTTATATGAAAAGTAATCAAAACTAAAATACCCAACATGTAGGGTACTGTGAATACTCTGGGTAAACCATCACTCCAAGCTAGTGACAGATGTAAAATCTGGAAGAACAAAGCATCCAGCAATCTCCACACAAAAATCTAACAGCTAAGGAACACCATGCCTTTTTCAAAAAGAATGCATGATGAGGTTAGATGATTTTAATGAAATTTATAGGCTGACATTTAGATGGGTAAATCTTTGAAAACAAGGTCACATACAGGCAACAGAACGGTTTTCATCATTTAATGGTTCATAAAGCCTTATGAATTACCCTGTCTGGGACTAAGTTTTTTTTCTTTTTCTAAAGAATTGCCCATTTCTTCCAGCTCCATTCAGATCTAAGTCATACTTTCAAAGATAATCTGTGCCCTCACTTAGGTGGCAGACTGTTGTGTGGTCTGGAGTGGTGGTGAACAAGAAGGGGAGGTTCCCACCCTCCTGGGGCTCACGTATCTCAGGCATTGGCTCCAATGGCTATATAATTTAGGACACAGATGAATATGAGTGAGACTGAGAAAAAACACAGGAATGTTCAAGCTACTTCTCTCTCCTTCCTGATAATTTTTCTGCCCCAGTTTGAGCTACCATGAGTAAAATAGAATATTTTACTGAAGAACTGACCCCCTCTATTTTGTAACTCTTAGGTTTCTTGTTTAAATTCCCTCTTTCCAAATGTTTTATGCTTAGAAGGATTATATCCTATTTGTCTTGGTTACCTTGTACCCCTAAAGCCCACCCTATGGGAAACATTTCACAGTGTTCAGTGAATTAAAATAATGATTAGGAGAAAGAATGGGTCATAATGGTGGATCAAATTAGAGTTGAACACTACAAAGGATTCTATCCCAAAGTAGGAATTAAAAACAGGCACTGGTCAGGGTTATAAGGACCCCCACCCTAACCAAGACAAAGCCCATTTCTAAGGCAAGGAATTCTGACTTATTCTGAGGCAGGGCTCAGTGTTTAGTTCCAAGGGTCTGATCTTGGATTAAAAGTTGGATATTGTGTGTGGCAACTTCCTGTATTAAAGGAGTAGTACAGACACTCTGACCACAACTCAGTGAATAAACAGCACTTAAGAAAGGGGTATGTCTGCACAGAACTCAGATTTAATGAGACTCCTCCAGGTAGTGGTTTTAAAACTTTACATTTCGTGAACTTCTAAAAAATCTCTTCAGATAGTTATCTTTATGTCCACTCTACAGGTGCAGATACTTAAGCCTAGCCTCAGATATGTTATGTGACCGCCCAATGTGAGATGGCTATTTCTATTGTTCATTCGTTATTCATTAATTTATTAATTTTTTATTGAGCGTCCATTACATGACATATACTGCTTGATCCTGAGAACTCAAAAACACTTCAAAGCTAGTAAATGGCAATTTAAATTAAGTTCTATGTAACTCTAGATTCCAAATTCTTCCTACTGAACAAGGGCTCCTTTGTGGGGGAAGAATCTCAGTCACTTCTGTAACAACACTCTCTGTTCACACTTAGAGATGCTGTTTCAGTTTCTCCCCTTATTGTGTGGGTGGGGGTGGGTGGAGATGCTGCACAGGTTTTGTAGAAGGGGTTACTTTCCTTTCTTAAATAATATGTGAGCAACCAATTGTTTCTCAACTTGTGTCAAATGAAAATACAGTTTTGAGCCCAGGGCAATTCATGATCCCCCACCAATCCCACTGCTGACCGCAAACCCTGCCTTCGTGTTAAATGAAACAAGCCAGACATAAAAGCAAGTATTGACTGCTTTCTCATATGTGAAAACTTAAAAAACCCAGATGGCCTGAAAGTAGAAGGGAGACTGCTAGGGACTGAGAAAGGGGCCTGGGAGTTGGGTCAGAGGGCAGGACTAGATAAAAGAAGGGTGGATGAACAGATTTTTCCATACACATAGGTATCAATTCATGAAATATCACAGTAACTATTTGTACAATAGGTCTTAATTATAATTTAAAAATCTGGCACATGTCCTATCAACAGACTTACAAAATGTACTCATCCTGCAGAAGTCCTGGTCAAACCAAAATCGAATAAAAACTCAATAAAATTAAAACAATATGAGATAGGGTTATTTAAGTATGATGGTTTGGTTCCTTTTGTAATAGAGACTAGAATTTATTCCATATCCTTAGGATGAAAGCAATACTATATTGCTTTTTGTCCCCCAAATATAATCATGTCCAACTCTGAGTTCTTACTTGCACTTATTTCAATATTAGCCATGTTTGGGAATTTTTATTTCCCTTGAGTTGTGCAATAATTCCAGGAGAAATATATACAAAGATTTAAAGCAAGGCAGTTGGTCTTCAGTCTACAAAGACTGCTACCTAGATGCCCCTGTCCAAGCCTGTATGGTTAATGTGATGGCAGGTGTCCACTCTTCCATTGCCCTTCTTGGCCATAGGTACTGTGAACCCCAAGGTCTTGGTGGCTTCAAGGTCAGTGCCTAGGTCTCTGGTACCTTGGCCCCCAGAGACCCTACCATCTCCTGGGAGAGCACATGGGCAGGGTTATAGGTTCCTGTTAACTATGAAGCCCCACCATGCCCTCACTCCAACCTCCAGGGAGCATGGCTTTCCACATGTGGTTATGGCCTCACCCGTCTGAACTTCAGTGCCATTCCTACTAGAACTATGCAAACTTGTCTCTAAGTGACTTTGGGAAATAGTAGTCCCAGCCTCACTGGGGTTTGGAGATGGACGGTGGAGGAAGTCCCAGATCTCTAAGATAATCCCTCTACATACTAATGAAAGGGGACAGATGATATCTCATTTTATTCTCTATTTTTTCCTGATTTTTCCGTATTTCTGTGAGTCTGCAGGAAAAAGAACTTGGATTTTCTGTAACCCCATATTAGCATAAAATCGCAAGAACACTTAGAAGAACATGCTGACACCTGGGTCCTACCTCACTCCAAGTGAATGGGAATCTCTGGGCCCAGTGCATTTAAAGCATTTACGAGCTCCTCAGCTGTTAGTGAAGCAACAGGACTCCCTGATAGACTCAAGTTAGTAGTGACAGCTGGGAAAGTTAGAGAAGGCTGACAGATATTCTGATAAAGAAATAGAATCAGAAGGGAAGACAAGTGAGCTCTGGATATACTAATAATTCGGGAAAGATCAGGCATTAGTTGTTCATTTCCTTTCAATTAAGGCTCCAAAACCTCAGTCACCACTGACCCCGGACATGCCAATCCCCAAAGGCTATCACTTGAAGATCCTTTATTAGGTATATCCCTCTGAAACGGAACCCAATTCTTTTTTTCCCCCTCTCTTTTTTCAACAAGGCCTTTATAATATTGCCTCATGGGACTTTTCCCCTGGATACAGGAACTAGATATGGAGACAATCTGACAGCTTTAAGTGAATTGCCAGGAGGAATCAGTTCCTTCCAGAACTAGGGAATCAAACTCACAATGGAATGTGAAGTTTAAAACAGAAGACTGGCTGTATTTGTCAGGTTTCTCTAGAATAAAAGAACCTATAGGAGATACACTT
Source organism: Aplodontia rufa (assembly GCA_004027875.1). Taxonomy (NCBI): domain Eukaryota; kingdom Metazoa; phylum Chordata; class Mammalia; order Rodentia; family Aplodontiidae; genus Aplodontia; species Aplodontia rufa. Next base: position 15,460 of record PVKS010032246.1, on the reverse strand, counting down.
CTCTCTCTGTCTCCACCCCCCCCCCCCACACACTCACTCTTGGCTTACACAGTTATGGAGGTCAAGAAGTCCCACAATATGCCATCTGCTAACTACAGAACCAGGAAGGTTGGGAATGTAAGTCCTGGAGTCTGAAGTCCCAAGAACCAGGAGCCTTAGTAGCTAAGGTCAGAAGATAGGTGATCCAGCTCAGGTATGGAGGGAAAACGTACCCTTCCTCTGCTCTTGTTCCATCAGTGTCCTCGGCAGATTGGGTGATGCCACCCACACTGATAAGGGTGAATTCTTTCACTCAGTCTATTGATTCAAGTGCTAATTTCTTCTAGAAGCACCCTCACAGAAATAATGTTTTTCCAGCTGTCTGGGCATCCCTAAACCTGGTCAAGCTGACACCTAACATCAACCATCATGCTGGCCTACCAGCCACCAAGTACTTTTTGCATTTTCAAGGTACCTGACTACCTATGTCAAGAAACTTGCTGACCATTCTCCTTTCCACAATCTTTTTCCAAATTGCTTCATGACAAGTGTGAATGACTTTATGATAACTCCAAATGGAGAAAGTAAAACTATTTTGAATTATTAACATCCTTTATATTAAAAAAACCAACCCTGAAGAGCTGTATAGCTGGGAATACAGGAGTCTTAAAATGCATCTGTTCAGTTGTGTAATGGTAGATCTTGGAGACTAGGTCTCTCCATTCCTCCACAAATTACATTTCCTTCTCAGTGGCAGAAGTTAAAATATATAGACAATGTTACTTGTTATTTGGCACATTGTTTTCTACCTGGAAACAGGGCAGCAGTTTTAGTCTTTCTCCCAAAATGTGGGGAGAGTGGATGAGTAGATCTACACAATGTTAAATAATGTATGACTAAGTAAATATGTCCCAAGAAAATTCATGCAATTATCTATAGGTAGCTATCCATATGTTTTACACAAACTAAATTCTAGTTGTCATGTATTATTTAAGGTCCAAGGAATTGTGGGCCTTTCCCTTTATAATTTTAGATTATAAATCCTTGAATTAGTTTGGAACTGAGTATCAACATTTATTCCTTTTATATAAAGCAGATCAAAGATAAAGAAAGGTCCTTATTTTATCACATAGCTGCACTCTGATGATTACTGATTTAGCATTGACCTACTAGAAAAAAATATATAGCCAAACCCCACCAGCAACAGCTAAAAACAATACTCATCTCCTCCAGCAAAATCCCAGGAAGGTGCTCATGACTTCTCATGCTCTGTCCCTACCATGTTCTTTTGAGCAAATATACCTCCAAGACAACACAGGGGAAGCAAGAACAGACATGTGGAAAGAATGTTTAGCGCTGAAATACCTCAGTAGTCTTTGAATCCAAACCTCCCAGGAGTTCAAGAAACAAGTTCAAACTGTTCTTTCTGTGAGAGAAGAAATACATATGCAAAGAACCAAAAGATAACTTGTAAAAGTCAACTGAAAGATACACTATCTTGCATACTTCTTTTCTAATAAAGAAGAACTTCTGTCACACACTTTCCTGCTCTGCCTACAAACAATCTGGTCCATTAACTAGTTAATCCTCTTGGCATTCTGCAAGATCAACTCTTTAGTCTTTATTACAGTTATTCAGTCTGAAAAATTCCAAGCAGAAAGGAAATTTATTATTCATCCAGTGGTATGGGAAGGATTGATATATGGAAGATGGTAACAATGTGTTCAACTCACTGAGGTCAGAAAGAGACAGAATAGTCCTAAAAATAGAACAGAAGAGATTGAAATGAGATATGAGACAGGATTTATTGAAAGTGAGGGCTAAACACTCCTATAAATTATCAAGATTGGATCACAGTTATTTACACAAAGAATACAGAACTATTTTCTCTGGATATTTAAAGTATCTTCTGATTGGTATGCTGTAAGAATACACTGAATAGAAACAGCCATTAAAAAAGGTTCTATTTGATCATTCATCCAATTTGAATCTTGTTACTCATGCACTAAAATATCTGAGATCCATGAATGCATAAACAATGTATAACATTCCCTCCACTGTTTTCAACATGGAATTATGTACCAATAGGCAATAAAATACTTATGCTGTTCTTTGTTTATCAAGGTAGACATTTTTGCCTAATACCTATTTTCTAGGACCAACATCCAGAGACCAGGACTTCTGGGCTCCAGCCCTTATGATAATGCCCGTCAGTGTGCAATATCATCCCTGTTCATGCAGACAAGTTCTTTACTTGAGGTCATGAGTAACCTCCAATTTGTCTTGCCCAGGGGTCATTTACTGATCTTGCCTTACTTTGACTTCTCTATGTGGCAACAAACACTGAGCTTTCTCCTTTTGGAAACCATCAGTTTTTGGCTCCTAAGGTAATATACTGCTCTCCCAGTTGATTTCCCATCTTCTCCACTGTCACTCAGCCTCTTGCTCCATCACAGTTGGGGCTCCTCTGGCTCTGTCCTTGGCCTCTAATTTTCTCCTACTCTTGTCAAGTGATTCCATTAACATCACTGATTTTAATTCAGACTTCTTTATTTATGATTCCTAAATCTTTCTTATCTGGGCTCTAGATCCCTACTGTTAGAAAAAAGGGTGCTGGTCCTCTCCATTTGTATGCCCCCGACTTACTTCTGCAATTCATCCAGAATTCATGTTATTTTTTTTCTAGAATTACTCCATATATTGTGACAGGTATCATCATTTACCACATATTGGTGGAGAAACCACAGTTCCTTTCTATTACATATTTAATTAGAATTTCCTTAATTTCTCTTCATTCTCACTACTGGTGCATTAGAATTACTGCACTATCTTTACAGAGCTCAGCCTTCCGTTTCTCTCTTCTCCATCAATCCTGCATGTTTTTGATAGAGTGATATCTGAGAAAAAAAATCTGAGCATCTCACTCCATTGCTTAAAACTCTTCCATGGTTTCCTCGTAACTATCAAATTTTGTGGATGATGTTCAAGTTCTTGCTCCTCTGGTTCCTGCCCTCTTTTCCACAGGCTCAGTTCCTGCCCCTTCCCCTTCAACCTTCACCCAAATGCTAAATTTCAGCCCTATGGAGATATCTGCAGAAGTGCCATGCTATCTCTCATCTCTGAGCTGTTGCATATGAAATTCTTTTGACCTACAATGTCTGTCTCTATAACACTTCCTATTTTCTAAGACTTGTCCCAAATATCATCTAATCCAAAAAGGTCTACCATTGGGCTTCCATAGCACTCCAGTGCCTATCTCTGGGTTTAAGTCAGCTTTCCTTTACTATAACCTGATATTCAACAGAAAGAGGAAAGATTTGGGTTCATGGATTCAGAGGTTCCAGTCCACGCTCAGTAGGCCCCATTGGTTTTGGGCCTGTGACTAGGCAATACATCACAGCAGGAGTGTATGGCAGAGGAAACTCCTCACCTCATGGTGGTCAGAAAGCAAAGAGAAATGAGAAGGGATCCTAACATCCCCTCCAAGGTACATTTGCCAATGACCTAACTTCCTTTCAACTGGGCCCCACTTCTTAAAAGTTTCCACAAACTCCCAATATCACCTTGAGTAGGGGACCAAGCCTTTAACAACACAAGCCTTTGGGGGATACTCATCCAAACCAGAGCATTCAGGCCCTGTGCTCATTACCTTATACCTTAACTACTATTTTACTCATCTGCCTGTCTTTTGATTAATAAAATTCTTGAGGATAGGACTATGCCTGATTAATGTGTATGTATAGGACAAGACTGAGCATACAGATATGCCCAATAAAAAGCTCAACAACTAGGCGATTGAGCTTAAACTTAGTGTGCTACAGCAAAGTAGTCATAGGCTAATTTTTTCTTTTTTGGTTTTATTTTCTTTTCAGTGTAGGCCACGGGAGGGTAAAGGTGATAAGGGGGTGGTAAGACCAGCGTTATATGCAATAGAATAATAGGCTGGTTTAAACAGTCACGCAATCAAATACCTTAACTTTTCAGGCCAGTTACTTTTGTTTGAATACACGCTGAGAATGCAGTAACTTCTTTTTCAGTCTTTTTACCGGATGCTCCTTGACATCAGAAGCCGAGGTTTTCAGTACCTTCCTCAAGTTCACAGTACTTAGTCGAGTGAGCCCCTCACCTTGTAAGACACTGAAGGAGCAGGCTGGAGGATGTCCTCCTGCCTTAAGCAGGATTCTCACTATGCTTGTTCAGGTTTTGAATTATTGTCAATTTTGAGGGAAAATTTCACTCTTTAAGTCTTGACCTGGCAAGAACTCAGCAACTCCTAACTCAAGTCAATCATTTACCCACTGGATCCTAGCCAAGGACCCAATGAAAAGAAAAATATATATTTGATTAACTCTTCAACTGTGTCAAAGGTTTATCATTTTTGTGCAGTCTGGGTTCTTTTGTTTGTAAATTAACCATGTTTTCCCCTCTGAATCTAATACATTTTTCAGAAAGAATATCTTCATTTTTTTTCCTTTGGACAGAAAAATCATGAACTTAAAGCCTTTGTGTTGACTATTGCAGAATCACAAAGACAGTGCAGTGCTGCTACCTGCTCATTGTTCAAGGACAATGGAGTTTGTGGCACAGCAAAGACAGCTGACATCTTCATATACATTTTTTAGGGAGTCTAAATTGCCACTATTTATACTATACCAGTTGGCCCATTTTGCATTAAATCTACAAAATTGTCACAGCCGTACTTTATATTTCTGCTTTTTTTTATAGACAAGCAATACATAGGACTTTCTCACTCAGGCAATCGTTGAAACAGATGTCTCTGCCATATGAAATGATAGACGTTTTATGAACAGATTGCTTCAGAATAGGACTACAGTCATGTGTTGCTTAACAACCGGGACACGTTCTGGGAAATGCATTGTTAGACAATTTCATTGTGCAAACATTGTATATTTAAAGAAACGTAGAGCCTACCACATACCTAGCTGTATGCGATAGTTGCCTACAAGCCATCATTCGTAAACCTAAACAGCATGTTACCATACTAAATACTACATGCAATTTTAATAGTGGCATTTATGTATCTAAACATATATACAAGTACAGAAAAAAATGGTATAACATCCACTTTAACGATTGCCTGGGAAGTCCTATGAATTGTTCATAAAAACACAGAAATAGCAAATAAGACTTATGACAGGTCTGTGATTTTAATGCAGAAATGGAACAACTTATGTAGTATAAAAATGCTATTCTTCTGTACCTTGCGGTATAGCTTGTAAAACTGGAAATTGCTGTGGACAAGTGAGTGAGTGGTGAGTGGATGAGAAGGCCTGGGATGTTATTGTCATAGTTTACTGTAAACTATAAACACTTCACTCAGGCTACACTAAATTTATAAAAATGTTTCTTCAATAAATTTGGTTTGATGTAACTTAAAATTTATACGCTTAAACTTTTTAACTCTCATAATAACACTTGGCTTAAAACGCATTGTACAGGGCTGAAGCAGTGGCTCAGCAGTTATGGTGCTTGCCCGACATGTGTGAGTACGCAATTTTAAAACCTAGCACCATGTACACAATGAAGCATCTGAACAGCAAAGGCCACATGAGAAACTAAAACAAAATTGATTCTCTCTCTCACTGTCCTCTCTTTATAACAAAAAAACACAAAAAAACCACATTGTACCGCTACATGAAATATTTTCTTTCTTAATATCTTTACTCTACAAATATCTTTTTTAGTGCTGGAGACTGAATCCAGGGCCTTGTATATGCAAGGCAAATGTTCGATCACTGAGCTGTAAACTCGGGCCCACTTTTTATTGTTTTCAATTTTTTTTTAATTTTTTAAACTTTTTTTTGTTAAAAATTAAACAAATGCACACATTAGTCTAGGCCTACATGAAGTCAACCATTGATATAACTGTCTTTCTTCCCATATCTTGTCAACGTCTTCAGGGGTCATAAGATGCATGCAGCTGTCATCTCCTGGGATTACAATGACTTCTTCTGGACTCCCCTGAAGGACCTCCTGAGGTCACTTCCAGTTCACACATATAGATTATACACATATATACTCTAAAATAATAATTAAAAGTATAAAAAAATATACAAACCACCAAAATTATTTATTCTCAAGTTCTATGTACTACAAATAATTGCATGTGCTATGCCTTCCTATGACTGTCTGCCCAGTAGATTTATAGCAGCATTACAAGAATGTAATGTATTTTGTGACAACAAAGAGGGCTATTACATCCCTAGACATTGGGAAACTTCTGACTGTTATCATCTGTGGTTTCAATGGTAGCCTCCCCCACTGGAGCCCTCAAAAGGAGGGATGTTAGAGCCACGATGCTACCAAACTTTCTACTATGAAGCTATTCCATCAGCCAGTTAGTATTCAGAGAGCCGAAAGCTCCATTAATGCTGATATATTGCTGTAGGTTTTCATGTAATTATGGTTAAAGTATTACATGTTTTTAAGGCTGTCTGGTGCACTGATTGATTTTGTGATCTGCTTTTTCATACTTATATACAGTAGAATGTTGGAGAGCACCAGGCTCTGAAGGCAGACTGACCCATTTGGAATGTTATCTCTGGATCCCTCGTAAGACTTGGGACAAATTTCATTAACCTTTCACCAATTTTTTCTTCAGTTGTGAAATGGGAATAATAACAACTTGTCAATGCATGCATTATTTGATTAAATTAGTAAATATAAAATCCCCCAAAACAGTATTTGCACTTAAGAATCACTCAGGAGATGTTGGTATTTTGTTATTATGATGTTTAAGAATTACCAACATTTAATGGCCTATGTCTCCTTCTAACAATAAGCTCTGGTCTTCAGATACATTATTGTTTCCAAAGTTGCAACCATTATTTAGAAGGAATGGGTATTTTTGTTTTTACTTTTATGAAAACTAAGATGTCACTTTAAATCTGAACAACCTAAATTACCCTTAACAGATTAATGACTCAAAGCAACAATATCAGGCTTGCTCTAGGAAGTTGGATGCTAAAGGACAAATGTCTCATTTCTTTCTTAAAATGAGCTGCCAGCTCTCTGTTTACCAGTCTGAACCCCAAAACAGTAAACATTTGCCTTCAGCCCCCATTCAAATCCGATAACCAAGTTTGTATACAGACCTCCCTCAAAAAAACAAAACAAAACAAAAAAAAACAACAAAACAGTGGGATCTTTCCTATTCTTTGATATCAATTCTAATTCTGAGCAAGGCAAATAAACATGCCCTGGGTCTGCAGCCTTGCTCTAACAAATTCTATTTAGTTCCTGGAGCACAGAGGCCCTTTCCTGTCCTTCAACCATACTCCCAGTGCCTGAGTTTCATTAACTCAGTGATGGTGATTTGATAGAAAACGCAAGATGAAATTCCAAGAGACCTCTGAGTACTCAGTAGATTATCCTTGGCTGCTTGGCTTTGGGAAGTCTCGTATAAAAGCCTTGTATAAAAACTAAAATTAATAATGCCCAAGTCAAAGATTATTTTGAGAAGTAACATAATCATGCCTGAAAATACATTTTTAATTATAAACAGCAACATGATCATCAACACATATTAACCCAAATTCTTATCCTTTATTTTTTTAGTCTCATAGTGTGTCAGGTGGACCCTATCTTCCTTGCTATGTAATACCTCAGGCTTGTCCCTGGACTTGACCTTTGGTCTCTAGACTTTGTTTCTCTTCCATTTTGCCAAATTGTGGAAGGTTGCTGTAAGTATCACAGATGCATTCCTAACTGGTGTTAACACGGCCTGTTTTTCTGCCTCATTAACATCTTTCCTGCATTTTCCTTTCAAATTTGGCCTTCTCTTCCCTGACAGTCCTGATGATTTCTGACACAGTTACACGGTCAGTAGACCCTCTCATCCATACAGTTTTTACTGTTGGGCCTACAAGCCAAATGGGAACTGTCACTAACCTGAAAGGTTGCAGGGGGTGGTGGGAAAAGAGTACAATACCAGTTTAAATAGAGGTAATGATAGTCACTGCTAACTTCTGGGCGAAGAGGAAGGAAGTCACTGTTCATGGAGTGCCTGTTGTGTGCCAGCTCTGCACCAGGCATAGTATAAAACTAGCAAGGCTCGGTGTATGTTATTTACCTAATGCCATACAGTGGTGGCGATGGAATGCAAATCAAGGTCAGCTGGAATGGATTAGCCTCTGCCAACACAGAGTTGTCCAAAGCACTGCATAGAGTTCCCAGTAAAAAACCACATGGCATTCTATTTCTGCTTCTTTCAGTGAACAGCAAACCTCAGAGAGGTTGGGAGTAGGCACTGGAACTTGTAAGCTACAAGGTCACTAAACATGCCTCCTACCTTGGGGCTGGGAGAACCACCTGGAGCTGGACACATGTGCTGTGCTGTTCCCTGCAGTTCAGAGCATGTGTTCTGCAAGTCTTTTCTTTTTCGCTTTCTTTTCTGTCATGTACTTGTGAATTAAGGATTGAAATCCATTTACTTGCCATGAAATTCACGAAGCCAGGACTTGGTGTTTCTGTTTCTGCAAACTTAAGGATCATGCAGGGACAGCCATCTACACAGAGGCTACATATGTAAGTCCACAAGCTCACATTGCTTTTAAAAGGGGAAAAAAAAAAAAAACACAACAAAACCTAAACTCAAGTTCTTCTAAATCAGATCTAAAGACAGGAGTGCTAGGGCTTTGCCCAGGAACACACAGGACAACTCTTCCCCAGTTTCACCTCAGTGCTTCAGGCTCTGAACTCTGTGTACAAACATCTGACTTAGGGCAGCCCGAGAGGAAGACAAGAGGCAGGAGTGCCCTGCTGTGTGCACAGCTAGAGAGTATGTGGCTTGGAGCTCTGTGGAGTCCAGTTCTTTCTTTCTCTGCCTCCTGGTTATTAGCAATCGGTTATGTGTTATAAAGTCTTGGTTGCATGGTCATTTTCCCACATCAAATGCCACCAATAAAGAATCATTTAGCAAGATGTTTTCTTTGCCTAGAAAGATATTGTGGGATTTGAGATTCATGGTCAGATACCTAAACCCACTCAGCTACGGTAAGACTCTGCAGGGTGTGGGATGCCCTGGGCATTCTTCCATGTGAGTCGTGCTCCAGCTAAGGCATCCAAAAAGTCAGCTCACAGCTACCAACTTACGTTTTTCTAGGGTCTCAAGGTTTCAGCTCCAGTAAGGGCAGGGAAAAACAGATTGAGATGAGATAACAGATACTTTGCTCTCCGGTACAGCAGGAAAGAAAAGGCTGCCCCACAGCAAAAATTCCGAATAAGTCTTTTGTATATTCTGCCTCAACTGGGCCCGATTCTGTGCCCTCAATTGTCTTTGCCCCCCTTTTCCTCACCCTTCCAAGCATTTCAGTTCTTCAGGTTCCCCCCGGCTGTGTACCTTGCTTTCATGCCAGCATGAACACCCCTATCTTGCAACAGAGATCCATGTTCCAAAATGTCTGACCTACTCCTACACACCTTGTCAAAAATTCCATTCTCTTGATGTTATCATGAAAAATCAATCTGATTAAACTTAAGGGAAATGTCAGAACTCTTCCAGTATTCATTATGGCATTTGTGTTATTTTTATATTCAGTATGGGACTACACATGGCACTGCTACATTTAAAAATATATTATCGAGAAAACAAATGTATTTCTGTAACGTGTTCACATCCTGCCCCCAGTGCCATTATGTTTGTAGTCAGCTTGTCAGATAGCCTGCAGTGATTCCTGCCTCCTGGGGCTCACATCCTTCCACCATGCCTGCTTCTTGAGTAGGGGCTGGATCTGGGGGCTTGCTTCTGATGAAAAGAATGCAGCAAAAATGATATGATGTCACCTCTAAGATAAAGTCACAAAGAGACCGAGGGTTCCTTGTTTCAGGTGCCTTCTTGCCATCTTGCTTGCTTGTCCTAATGGAAGTCAACTGCCCCTGGCGGGGCCCAAGTGGTCAGGAATGGATATGTCTGCCTAACAGCCAGTGAGGAGCAGAGGCCTGCCATTTAGCCAGGTGAGTGGGCTTGGGAGTGATCCTCTCCCAGTTGCTCACAAAGTGACTGCAGCCCATGCAGACACCTTGATTCTGCCACCTGAGCAAACCTAAGCTAGAGGACCTACCTAAGCCACTCCCAGATTCCTGATCCACAGAAACAGGGGCAGGGGAGATAATGTTTGTTAGAAGTCACTAAACTTTGGGGTAATTTGCCATGCAGCAATAGAACATTACTCTCTGTATCAGATGCTTTGAGTATTGAAACACTCCCCAGAATGGTCTCTTTGGGTCCCTGAGTCACAGATACCTAACATCTGTAGCACCACTTCCCAATCTGAACCTGTGGAAGGTCAAGGTAACAGGTCACTACATCCTCTCCCCAGATTCTGGACAAAGAAAACCCCTTGGAGCTGTGAGAGAAACGAGTTATCACTCATGATCCTCTTCATCTAACGGGACCCAGAGTCAGCTTCCAGGGACCTCCACTCCCTGATTTTCTTCAGAAGCTCAAACATACTGAAATAGTAAAAATACAAAAAGAATTGATTTCTGGATAAACGTTACCTCTGTTCTAGCAGCAAATGCCTTCATTATTTTGCTATCTGTGGAAACTCCTATTTGTGCTTTTTATTTTATGCACATTGTTCCATCAGCGCTCAGCCATCCTCACATCTTGCTTTCAAGGCTTTGCTTCTATTCCCTTCTTCAGAAAATTTTGTTCATTTTTCTAAGAAATCTATAATAGTTTCCTCCAATCAAGGTGTTTCATAACTCCCAGGAAACCATGAATAAGCCTGTTAGGGTTTTGTTCCTTTTAAACAAGTGCATCTTTCACTGGTAGTCTGGGTTGCCTCGGGCTAAAAGGTTAATGACCCTAAACTCGGAAATCCCAAATCCGAAATGTCCAAAATCCAGAAGCTTTTGAACACCAACAAGACACTGCAAAAGGACAAATTCTACACCTGACCACATGTGATGGGTCACAGTCAAAACAGGCATACAACACACAGTTGGTTCAGCATATCCAGGGGAAAGCCCCTCCAGCCCCCTTAAGCTGCAGATGTTTCCCCCCCCCCCCAGCAATTAGATTGTCCAATGGGTGACTCAGTCAGTGACACACTTGCCTTCTGAGGCTCCAATATGCACAAACTTCATCTTCTGCACAAAATTATTTAAACTTGTATAAAATTACCTTCAGGTTATGTATGAAAGGTGTATAGGAAACAAAGGAATTCTGTGTTTAAACTTGGATCTCATCCCCAAGATATCTCATTATATTTGTAAATATTCCAAAATCTGAAAACATCTGAAACACTTTGGGTCTTAAATGTTTAAGAAAGGGGATAGTCAACATATTGTAATTCTATTCTTGCTCTAAGCATGATTCATATCTGGAAAAGGATAAAAAAAACAAAAGGCTGTCATGGAACTCCAGTCTCACTTCTAGACAAGGATGGGAAACTCTCTCCATATTCTCTTTAGGTCAGCAGCCAGGCAGACTTATGCTTCACTGAGTGGCTGCCCATGGTGAGCCCCTCAATGGAGGACTCTGCTGCCTGTAGGCATAGGGAGCCAAGACAAGGTGACTAGCAAGAACCTGAAGCCAGATTAGTATGATACAAAACCTCTCCAAAGAACTAGCTTTGCTCATTTAATTTCATTGTAAAAGATGTGCAAGTTGAAAGAATAGTGCAAGATAATTTTATATCTAAATTTAGAAATATAAAAATATACTTTTATTATTATTCTGGCTTTGCTAATTTGGGGACTTTGAGCAAATTACTTAGTTCACTGAATCTTTATTTCTATATCCTCAAAATGAGATTTTGTAGAAACTAATACATAGTAATGGCACACCAAATGGTACTGGTTAAGATTATCATCTACTGAGAATAAATGATTTACTAAAGTTAGTACCCAAGCTGTTGGATGAAACAGAAATGGAGCAGATGGTGGAAATGGTCTATAATCTGTGCTATTCAATATGGTAGCCACCAGCCAGGTAGGGCCATTGTTATGGTTTAGATATTAGGTATCCCCCAAAAGCTCATGTGTGAGACAATGTAAGAAGGCTTAGAGGTAAAATGATTAAGTTATGAGAGCCTTAACCCAATCAGTGAATTTATCCCTTGAAAGGGATTAATTGAGTGGCACGTGAAGGCAGGTGGTGTATGGCTAGAGGTGGTGGATCATTGGGAGGGAGGCTGTGCCTTTGGGGTATATATTTGGTGAGCTTAGTCTCTCTCTGCTTTCTGATTGCAATGTCCTGAGCCACTTGGCCTCCATTATTTCACCATGATGTTCTGCCTCACCTCAAGCCCTGAGGAATGGAACCTGCTGGCTATGGGCTGAGACCTCCGAAATAAACTTTCCTTCTCTAAAATTTTTCTTGTCAGGTTACTTAGCAAAGCAGAAAAGAAGCTGCCTAAAACAGCTATTGGACACTTAAACTATGGCTAGTATAACTGAGGAAGTGAACTTTTCCTTTTACTTCAGTTAATTTAAGTTTATGAAGCTACATGTAGTTATAAGTGTCCATATTGGATGGTACAGTGTTAGAGGAATATGTCATCCAATAGGAAGCATGACAGACTCATGTCCATCCCACAGGTAGCACAAGTAGATGCCTGTCCTGAACAGAGAGTACTGCAAGGCACAACCTTCAGTTCCTGAGGCAGCCAAGAGCCTAATATTGCTCAGAGTAGAGCACTCTGTAAATTCGTGTGGGATGTGTGTAGAGGAGAGTCCTTTCTGACCTGCTCTTAATAGGATTTTCAGTCCCAGTTCTGAGAAATACTGGTCCCTTTGGACCCAGTTATCCTCATACTCTTCTAGCTACTCTAACGGCTACTGGTGGAATGAAGTCAGAGGGTTGACTGTAAAGGTAACAAGAGTACAGAAATTTAAATTAATTAATAGCAAGTTCTAAGTAATGAACAATAGATTACCTTTATTGATACTAGATGAGCTGAAAGATATTCCCAAACGTATACATTTCACCTTCTCATTTACTAGGCACTTATTATATGGCAGGCTACACACTAAAACATCAAGTTAAACAGACTTTGACCTCCTTTATGGTTTAGATATGATGCATTCCCCAAAAACCCATGTGTGAGACAATGAAAGAATTTTCAGAGGTGAAATTATTAGATTATGAGAGCTGTAACCTAATCAGTGGATTAATCCAATGAAATGGATTAACTGAGTGGTTACTATAGGCAGGTAGGTTGTGGATGGAGGAGGTGGGTCACTAGGAGCATGCTTTGTGGTTTATACTTTCTCTCTAGTGTTGCCATGTCTTGAGCTGCTTTCCTCTCCCATTTCCCTCCGCCATGATGTTCTGCCTCATCTTGAGCCCAGAGCAATAGAATCAATCATGGGCTGAATCTCGGAATCAGTGAGCCAAAATAAACTTTTCCTCTTCTAATTGTTTTTGTCAGGTCTTTTGGTTGCAGGGGGGGGGGGAAAGCTAACTAAAACAACCTCATTTCTCCACTCTAATCTGTGTTAGGGATGCAAGAACTGTGGTGCAGGGTGACAACACAAAGGCATCGAAGTCTAAAATCGCATTTGTTGGAGCTGGAGCAAAGAAAGAGGTGGCAGTTCAAGGTTGTGAGGACATTGTAGAACTTGCCTTCTACAAGACAGTAAGGGAAGGAAGGAGAATACCTGTTAACAGTAGCGAAGCACAAGTAAAACCCAAGGTGGTTATCCATGTTTTGGCATTTCCCCTGGATAACAAAGTTTATATCCATTGATTGCTAATGTTTTTGATAATGTTTCCCCCTCAACGGTATCTCTATATACTTCTAATAAAAAAAAAAACAGTAATGAAGCACTAAACCAAAAGCTGTTAAGTTGTATGTGTGTACATCAACATGAGTTTTCTGGGTAAACTGAATAAGATATACTGTTAGGAGCTAAACTGTTGTCTCTAAATCTTGTCCTGTTGAAGTTCTAACCCCTAGTACCTTAGGGCTGACTCTATTTGGAGAGAGATTTTATAAAGGTAATTAAGGTAAAATGAGTTCCTATGAATGAGCCCTAATCCAATATGACTTGTCCTGATGAGAAGGATAAGGACACAGACACACAGAGGGTAGAGCATGTGAAGACATGGGGAGAAGATGGCCATCTACAAGCCAAGTAGACAGGTCTCAAAAGAAACCAAATCTACTGACACCTTGATCGTGGACTCCATCCTTCATAACTATGAGGAAATAAGCCTCTGTTGTTTAGGCTCCTGGTCTATGGTAGTATTTTGTTGTGGCAGTCCTGAAAAATGAATATACATTAAGTCTATTTTCATACCAGTGTCCATCCATATAAAGGCATGCTGATGTTTATCCTAAAGTTTCCATATCTGGGAGGAAAAAACGCTCACTGATCTTAAGTTTTCCATTTAAAAAGAAAATCTTTTGCTTCACTCTCTTACCTGGTCCTTATTAGGAGAACACTAATTTGAGCAAGAGAATCAGGGAAACCAAAAGTTGCTGAGACCAGAGGTAATTAAAAGAATTTTCCCCAAGCTGTGGAAGTTTTTTGTTCTAATGCTACAACTTTATGATGCACAAACTAAACATTAAGACTGGGAGTGCTTTTCAGAGACTGCCTCTGCTGCCCTCAGGATCTAATAATCTAGGTTGGTCAATCACAAAGAAGCCACTCCTGAAGTTTAAGGCAAGCAAGGCTGCAACATATCCTATTAAGCGGCCTCAGGGTCCCAGAACCTTCAGGATCTTAAAGTTCATCTTTTTATAATGTGAAGTGACTTTCATTGGTATTTATAACAATACAAAAATTATATCAATTTTCTTCTTTTCCTGTAAAATCCAGCATTCCAGTACCAAACAAGGGTGAATAAGGTTGACTTTGAACTTTATCAGAACACCACTCACTGAATTCTTTTTTTTTTTAAATTTTATTTTGAGCAACCTTACAAGATTTTAACAAAATAATATGTGTATAAAATATGTATATATACTGGATATTGCAATTATCAGAATCTCTAAGGGCTTTCAAGTATGTTCGAGTGTGTGTGCACACATTTGTGGGATGAGTTTATACCTGTAGCAAAGTAAGATGAAACACTAGGGCAGGTTCACTGAAATTTAATGATGTTTACTAAATTAAAGCCCACCACGTCTCAGCTACATTCCCTAGAGGGGTCCTAGAGAGGGTAAAAGCAAATATATTTCTCCATTAAGATGGGTAACAGGCATTTCAGCACGAGTGTGTCAAAAACAGACATTGTAATTTCCTGTCTTCCCTATCTCTGAAAAAAAACTACCATTTATCCAGTTGTTCAAGCCACAACATTAATATTTATTCTTGATCCCTCTTTACCCTTATCCCGCAATACTCAGTCCATTGAGAATTCTCGTCAATGTCACCTGCAAAACACATCCCATTGGTCTACCTCATGGGACCCTCACCTTTCACCTTGAGCCCAAGCTCTTACCTTTCCAATAGCTACTTTAACTCATCTCCCTGCTTCTATTCTTGTTCCCACTGTCTTGTT
>PVKS010032245.1:0-22725 GCA_004027875.1 Aplodontia rufa | reverse complement strand
AAAGAAATGATACCTGTTTAAGAAGAGATATGTATAACCTGATTTAAATTTTATACAATGTACACATGTATCAAAACACTTTATGGTACTCCATTATCATCTATCATGTTTATGTTTCAATGTATGTTTAAAAATGAATTGAATTCAAAAAATAAAAGAAAATGCATGCAAACTTAAAAAAAAAGATTCTATGAAACTACCACACATGGCTAAAGAAGTCAGATATAAGCACTCATACTCAGGTTGATTTAAACTGCTTCTCTTGATGATTTTTAACAATTAGTAGAATTGCTAATGTATCAATAACTAAAAATTCAGAATATAAAAACACTGAGCTTAGTATTTAAAGAGTATTCCTTCCATTTTATTTGCACTGATATGAGAGCAAACAAAACTAGATCACTTTAGAAGTGTATAAATTATCTTCACTCTTATTTTAAAGAAAAGCATTAATATATCCTTTGACTTCTTAATTGTCCAATGCAAATCTTGCTGTTGCACAGGCTGAATTTGATCTTTATCATGGCTTTATTTTGATGTAGCATTCACATATTCTGGCTCAAAGGAGGGCAGCATCTCAACACATCTATTTTAGGTCACTTACTGAAAATGCATCAGTTTTCTGGACAACTTCCAGCAGTCTGTATATTCATATTCTAATTTTCTCTTTCTTTTAGAGCAGACTGGTGGATATAAAATCTTAGAAGCATTGTTCTCTTTATAGTCAAGTCAAAGTCCTGAGGACAATCAGTAGCTGTCATCACTATGACCTGGCAGTTGTGGTCAGTATTCAAATTCATTCCTTAGACTCATAAGCCGGTCTTTACCAAAGCTGTAACTTCATGGTCAGAATGTGAGCAGTTTCACAGGGAAGAATATATTTCATCTATCAAGATGATAGGAGGCTATATCTTTATTACAGGAGAGAAAGTGGCAGCAGCCAAATTCTCTACACTTCTTACAATGCCGTGTTGAAGGCTGAAGGTAAATAAATTGATGGCTGACTTCTTCGGCTGTAACCCTGGCAATCAACCTTTTACCAGATCCTGGAGGATCATAAAGGATATCTTGCGGAGGCTTCAAAAAGCCTGGGATTCACAAATGAATACTTCTTCTCAATAGGTAATACTGACTGTTTTCCAGATCCATAAATGACATCATGTAAACATGCTAAACCACTCCAAGTACCATGCCTGTAAAGAGGTTCTAGATGAGCAGCACTAATCATTTCTAAAAGCTTCACACTTTTGCAGCACTTTGCTCCATTAGTTTTTTCTGCCCAATATTTACAATAATTCCACACATACAGCTCTTACGAAAGGCCTAATGAAGATTACGATCCATTCATATAGTACTTATTATCTATTTGGCTTTCTATTTTCTATGTGCTTCTAGGAGCTCCTGTTTCTGAGCTTCTACTTTTTGCTTTCTAGTTTAATCAACTACATCTACAACACATTTGATAGTCAAGTCTATTTATGGCACTGAATACCATCAAATGGAAAATGAAACCAACAACTTCATGCCAACTTGAGCAAGGAGATAAAGCTTCAGCATGTACCATCTTGATTGTTAACATCAAAGCAGAAATAAAGCAGAAGACTGATTTTATGTCAGGAGCTTACATAGGTAAGCTGTCACGGAGTGTGATTTGTTTAATATTTCTACACTCAGATGCTAAGTACTCAGTCTTTATATGCTCAAAGCTGAATTTTTCAGTGTGCCATTCACTGGAGTCAGGTATTTCAAGCCACTTCTGTTCACATATGAAATTAAAGTACATATACCAATTAATGTATGTAGTATAAGGGAGGGTGCCAAAACTTTGAGAAGCAGCAGATAGTTTTAAGAGCCTAATCTCCATCATCTCTACAAGTAAAAAGAACTACCTGACAAATCAAGAAATTAAACTGACAAGGAATATATGAAAGAAAGATGGCATTACAGGATAAAATTTTAATGCCTTTTAAGTATTATAACATGATGCATTCTTTTTTTTTTAAGAGAAGGAGAAA
Organism: Aplodontia rufa; assembly: GCA_004027875.1. Lineage (NCBI taxonomy): Eukaryota > Metazoa > Chordata > Mammalia > Rodentia > Aplodontiidae > Aplodontia > Aplodontia rufa. Next base: position 20,710 of record PVKS010032245.1, on the reverse strand, counting down.
GTAAGAGAGAAAGAGAGAATCAAGTTTATTGACGTTTTCATCTGGACATTGTTCCTCTGACACTTATTTGTGTATGTGTTACTGGGATTCAAAACCAGGTCTTTGTGCATGCCAGGCAAGCGCTCCAACCACTGAGCACCTCCAACCCCAACATGTTCAGTTCATTTTTCCCTATCTATGGAGATATACGTAATGCTGAGAACACTATGGCTTTCTAAAGTAACTGTCCCTCCTGTAATTAATGTTCAAGTGGTTATTTCTAATATTTACTCCTTTCCATTTTTAGACAATCTTCCTTACACATGTTCAGTTTTCTCTAAATATGTATCACTAGTTACACAATAATCAGTTCTTGATCTAGTTGGTCTCTAACATGATCATTTCTACTATGTTAACTGTTTTATAAACATTTTATAATTTGACTCTCAAAAGGTAAATTTTCTTCCAAAATTTTCCCTGTTTTATATATATATATATATATACATATATATATATATAAAATTTATATATATATAAAATTTCACTGAATGGACAAAAAAAAAAAATGACAGATCACTTGAATGTCCCTGAATACCAAACGTTTATAAAAAACCAAACATTTATAAAAACATTAGGGTTATAAACATTTAAAAAAACTACACAGAAATACTGGTAACCACAGAATAATAAGCTTCAATATAATCATGGGTGAGATTATTTACTAGCACATGTATGATTCAAATTTTTTTTTTACTAACACAGCACTACATTTGTAATTATAAAAAGCTCAGAAAAATGGAAACAAATGCACTCCAGGATAGATTATTCAGACCAATATTATAGAAATCTTGGCAGAACTGTGGTTTATCTGCAGAACAGTTGGATTATGAACTGCAATATGCAAATAAGGTAACTATTTATGATAATTACTAAAATGTTAACTTGCAAATACAGCATGCAAGTAGCTTTCTACAGTAAGTTGATACAAGTACAGTACAGGACAAGGCAGTAGAATTAGAAGAACATGAAGTTCACAGCATGTATTACTCTCTGGCTTGTTAACACCAATGCAATAATGCAAGGACAGCTTAAATTCATTTTGTTAAGGTAACTGTTCATGCTTTCTTTATATACACTCATCTCTCTGGTCAGAAGCATTCTTTCCTTTATTTTTCAATGGGTTTTCTTATATGTCCTATGTATTTATGTACTGGGGGCTTCTTCCAAATTCAAGGCTTGGAAGATGTCTAAGTAATTATTGAGTGATTTCTGGTCCACAATGCTTTAGGCCACTTACATGGCTCTTCAGTTGCAAAGCCAATATCTATTTTTTCATAACCCATGACACTCTTACCTCAAAATTTTGAGTATTTGCTTTCATTTTAATAGTTCTAAAAATAACCATCAATATAATTCATATAAATAATCATGTTTATCAAGGTAAGATGTAGGTCAAGGGATTGCAGTGTTGTGAGTTTCATTCTGCCTGATTACTAATTCAAATCTAAACTCTACAACCTTTGATTATTTAATCAAAGGTCCTTGTGAACTGCCCTCCTACCTTCACCAATTTTCTTGTCCATGTTCTGAAAGGGAGTTGGTTCTCATTATATCCACCGCCTTTTTTATACTGTTTCCTCAATCTGCCCTTCCTATATATGCTTTAAATTGCTGCTTTATTGATTCGGACCTTTACTGCTTCTAAGATATTTCATTTATGCAATTACATTTTATTTTCCCTTTCAGCATCCTCTACCTTTTCCTACAGCCACCCAAATTTCAATTCAACTTTTAATATCTTTTACACACTATATTTCAAAGGAATATATTTTATGAATAAAAAGCATATTTTAATGAAATTTATTTTCCTAGATGTACACATTTTCCAAAAGTCTTTCTTCTCTCTTCTAAGAAAAATGTTCCCTTTAATTTAGAGTACCGAGTCATTCAGTTTTTGACTGCTTGTTCATTTTTAAGAGACGTCAACTCTGTTCATTTCTAGAAAATTGGGAGAGAAGAGGACAGTAGTGATGAATTAATTTCCTGGTTTCCTTCATTACTCACATATCTTTATTTAAATGTTTCTGATCCAAAGACTCTAAGCTGAATTTCTAATATTAGTCGTCATTTGCTTGCTATGGCACTAAAGGAAGGAGAAAAGTTCAACTGGGCTTCACTCTTGTCTACATACACAGAATGGTAATAAATAATAGATAAACTGATACAGATCTTCTCTTCAGAACAATACCATAAAAATACAATGCCAGACAGCACAGATTGCTCCCATGGCTTTAAGCACCTTCCTCTGATTAATTTTACTACTTCAGAATGAAATATGATATGATTTACCTTTTTTACCTTGGCGATATTATATTATTAGGAACTTCACTTCTGAATAAAGCATAGCACCAAATGTAAAAAGCTGAGGCTAAGAGGTCAGCATGGTTATGAAAAAGTTCTTAATTTCTTATCAGAAAACAATACCCTCATGGCAGAAAAAGGCTTCCTTTTCTCAAAGGCTTGGTATCCAAAGGTACAACATACAATGGAAGTAAAAGGAAAAAAAACAATGTATACTCTTCCACTGTTTTATTTTGCTCTATTACTTACTGTGGTTTCTCTAAACACTAAAATTTTCCCTTTGGTCAAGCTGATTACTGATATTCTGAGTTCTATTGATTTTGCCTCTCTATTTCTATAAGCATGAGAAATCATGTAGTACCAAAACGTGGATCAGTCTAACTTGCCATTCCCCATTTGAGTACTTCTGAGTCCCACAGCATTCAGTACTGTGGTCCATCATCTCAAGTTCCCATTATCTAAGATCATAAGTTTCAGGCTTCTCGGATCATCAGCTATGTTCTCCAAGACAATCACCAATCCCAGAAGATATCACCGTTTTTTCAACAAATCAGGAGTGGAAATAAGCACTAAATTTAGTCACAATATTTAAGGAAGTGCCATAAACTGAGTAACATAAAAAGATCATAATGCAGTACTTATGGAAAATCAAATAAATGCCAGAAATGGCATGTTAAACAAAATATCAAATTTTAAAATAAAACAGAATCTATAAGATTGCCCTACCAAGCCACACTGGAGCTCAAGTACATTTAAAAAAAAATAAAGTGATACCAATCCTTACATTTAAAAAAATCTCATCCTAGTTGAGCCCTAGAACAAATCAGCAATTATATTTCCCAGGCACTGATCTCTGTACTGCTCACTGTAGAAGAAACAACAAAAGACCTTCTGACGGGGTTCACAAAATTTCATATAATTGTATCTCTTCTTGTGGTGGTGGTGATTTTCAGATTAATTTTAGTTCCCAAATATTTTTCAAGTTTCCAATTCAGACTAGCCTTCCTTTCTCTCGCTAACTAAAAAAGCAAGGTCATAATACAAGAGTTGCTTGTTTTCCCAAACAACTGTTCCACTCCCAAATCATGATATAACTACACACTTCTCACTGCTCCAAGTTTCTCTATGTATTCATATGTATCCTTCCGTTTCTCTCCTATCTCAAAGAAAGGACTCTTTTTGATCAGCTGTATCACTCTGTTATTTCTCCTTCACTGGGACCTAATCTTATATATTTCTTCATATGTAAAGAAAAAGCTTTCCTTTTTCTCCATTCTTTTCCTTTCAATGGAAACAGGGACCCACAGTCTTACAAATACTTTCTAGAGCTAGAGTACTCTATCTGACCTGACTTCACTTAATTCATCACTGTGTAAAACAGGGATGTGCAGGTGCTGCTTCCACCTTCTCATTTGCCTATCCATTCATTTGCCCTTTCTGATTTCCATCCTTACCTTAGGAGCAATCTCCTCTTACTTATTTATATCCTTGTTCTATTAATAGTAGTACATGAATTTTCTTACATAAATCTAGCCAAGGGGCCAAAAAACCACAACTTTTTTTTTGTATACTGTGAGTCAACAATAGTTTCACCTTTCAAAAATGTTCCAGACATAAAAGCTTTATGACATATGAAAATTATATACATAATTTAAATTTTAATGGTTATATATAGAGTTTACCAGCAGAAGTTAAGGTGCTACACAAAACAAAGAAAATGTTCTGGTGGCCACAGAAGAGACAAGTCCTTCTCTAATGCCAAACAGGGAGTTGGCTGCACAGGGAAAGGGCCTGAAAGGAAACATCCTACTAGTTGACAGTGGCAACCAGCTGAGGAACTGACTAGCCTATTCATTTTAACAGTCACACCTCATCTTCTGAAAAGTAATTTAACATGCCTGCCCTTCACAAACATCTTTTCAATTTATGTACACAATAAATGTGGATACACTTATATCTCAATTTCTTGCTGTGGCAAAGAGGAGTTCATGTCTTATCCTCCAAATAGACCATATGGTTTTTATTATCATAAACTGAGAAATATATCAACTAAAAGATCCTGTTATGCAACTGTTAACAGGAACTCAGTAACACATATACCCAAATTTAAAAGTAAAAAATTGACAGTCACTTTCTAGTTTACAAATGGTTAATTCCAAATGAAGATCAATTCAGTAGGGTAAATTCCAAAGGAATGTTTTTAAGGGGAGGGGGCAATTCCTTCTGTTAGGCCCAGTAAGAGGCACTATTACTTCATCTCAGATGTAAAGAACTGCGCTGTCTGATGCGAACAGCTGATGACACCTTCTTTTCTATTTTCCACTTAAACTGATCCCAGCAATCTTCCGTGTCATGAAAATCTGAGTTATCAATACGGTACTTACTCAGGAACACGCATGGCTTCTAAAAACATATTCCGGCTCTGGCTATAAGTGTTCCTGAAACTGAGGGAAAACCTAAATATACTAAAAGTTTGACTTGCTTTTAGTTGGCTTTTAAACATCACTAATTTTGGGAGGTTGTGCAAATAAGCAATACATTACCACTCCCCTATTAGTGTTGCTATAAATAAAATCTCTCACATTTGGGCTATGAAGATAACAACTGCCTAGGTTACTTTTCAGGGATTTGAAAGGCCACTTCGGTCAGTGAAACCACTGGTTCTTCACTTGAGCCTATGCATGTGTCCACTGGGTGACCTTCTGACATCAAAAGGCCCAACAGCGCCCTACAGCGATCTTCTGAAAAGACATTCTATGAAAAATCACAAGATTTTTTAGGGATTAGTGTGGGCTATTGCCTTACATCACTTTACCTCTTTATCCCATAAAACCCCTAAAGCCTATCCTTTGAGAGGAAAATTTAAGAGTGTGTCTCCTACTTCCACACTTGGCCATCACACAAACTCTCTTTTGCAAAACTCACTTCAGTGGTTAGCATACTGTGTATCAGGTCAAACTGACCTGCTTGAATAACTTTCCTATAGTCTACAACCATGGAAGAACATATCTCAGTGAGAACATAAGTCAGCATTTTCATAGCATGATGAAATGATATTGACATGCAATAAACATGCTAGCTAAAACATTTGAGTCAATTAATTTAGTAAAATCATAGTGACCCTCTGCAATGTGTCTAAGAGAACTCAGAGATGAAATATAGAGTCCTTGCCTTCAGATAGCAAGTACTTGTAATTAGGAAAGCAGATGCGAAGAACTCAACATAAAGAGCATCTGTACAATAGATTCCTGAACTGAGAGCTGTACAATTCATATTAGGTAGCTGAGATAGCCAATGAGTAAGAAACTTCATCTAAGGCAATGTTCATTTATTAAAAATTACCTCATGTCCACTCTTTCTTCTTAGTTACTTCTTCTTTTTCCACCCTCCAGTAAACTGACAGAGATTCTACATAGTTTTCTGATACACAGTATACTTTTGGTTGGGAGCTAGTGATCTATTAAATTGATTAGCCATCATTACCTTTGTGTCTCTTCACATCCAGTTAGAGCACTGCATGAGAAATTCTTGCAAGAATAAAATCATTCCAGATTTCACTGGCTTAGACCCTTTCCTCAGAATGTTTATTTTAAGTAACCATTATCTTAAGTTTTATTTTTAATCAAAGTGGATCCAAGTAGTCCATCTTTAAACAACATTAACTTGCTGGAAAATAACATGACTGGAAATGTTATCAGAAATTTAAAAGTTTATAAGAAAAACAGGATAAGGAAGACTGAATTTAAATTTTGAAAGCCTCAATATTTTATGTTTTCAAAAATAAAGCAGTGGACCTGGTGGTGAATGCCTGTATTCCCAGTGACTTGGGAGCCTGATGCAAGGGGATGCCAAATTTGAGGCCTCAGTAACTTACTAAGACCCTGTAACAAAATAAAATATTAAAACAGCCACGGATATAGCTCAGTTTTAAAGTGCTCCTGGGTTTAATCCCCAGTAAAAATAATGATAATGATGATAATGCAAAACTATGAAAAAGAAAACATGATATGATAAACTTCTTTCATCATTAATAGTGGGTACGACAATAATTTCCATATATCCAGGCTTGTTTATGTAAAACTCATCAATGTAACTTTGCCTACAACATTTTAATGATATGATTTAAAATGTTTTGCTATGCTATATACAAAACAAACTTAAGAGTGTGTTTTGTAAACTAGGTCTGATCTTTCATTAAATTGTTCAGGGCCTTTCAAGCCATGCTATTCCAAAGTCCACCTAGGAGGGTTCAGCTTCTGCCAGCCCTTCTTTAGCCATTGCTCAGATCCTAATCTGAGGAAGCAGTTTCAAGGTCCAGGTTCAATCTAAGCTTCATTATAAGCACCATATTTCCCATCACGAATTCTCAATTTGGATATAGGTGGCTAAATGGAATAGACACAAAAAATTACATTTACTCAGGACTACAGATTAACCATTATTTTATGAATATGTATTTTATTAAAAGTATACTTAATAGGTAGCCTTTAAGATCAAAGAGCATTACATAAGTATCCATTTGATGATTAATTACTTTTGAAATTAATACCAAGAAAGACTTTCTAAGAAACAGTGTTCACCTCTTCCATTTAAATGAAGAGTAAAGGCAACCATAGTGTTAAAACTTTTATCCCACTCAAGAGTCTTAACGTCATCCTTCTCATGTCGTTCCCTCATTTATAAACATTTAAGTATGATATACCTGGTTCTGGAGATCCAGAAGTATGCTAAAAAAGAAGGGACCTGCGATATGAAATCAGACAATGCCTACAAGATGAGATGAATGACGGGCCTATGGGTTGTTTCAAACATTCTTTTTACAAATTTTAAAGATATTTATTTCTCCACTTTCTATACGATTTTGGTTCTAAGTAACCAATAAACATTTTGGTATATAGGACTGTTTTACTCCTAGACCAAGAAAGAAAAGGCATCAATAATTAATATTTATCTCTGTGAAAATTCCCATTTACAAAATAATTTGTATAGGGTAATGTGCTATGAAGTCATTAACAAGTTGACAACTTCAAAAACTACCATCAATTTGTAATACTGAAATTCCTACCCCAGCCAATCATGTATTTGAACAGGACATTCCTAAAGATGGCTTTATTAACTAGTTAGTATGAGATTAATAGGAAATTCTGTGATTGTACTTGTGTAACTCTGTTTAAATTTAAAATCTGCCTTCAGCTTTGAGGCTAACAGAATCTTATGATTGTCCAGAGGGCTCTAGTTTTACTTAGATGGTTGCATACAAACTGCAAAAGTTGACAGAATCAAAATGAAGTCACTTGTGTCAAACTGTTAAAAAAAAAAAAAAAGCAGCAGCACACCTTATGTACTTTTAAATGCTTTCCAGGGTGAGGAGAGGAAGAAGAGGGAATGGAGGTCTTGAAAGGTGACCTCAGGCACTTATGTTTGATAACAAGAGCTATGAGAAAAGACTATCAGAACCACAACCTTACCAAAAGCAAGCACAACCTCATACAAAAAATACTTCTGAGAGGACCTCTGGCCAGCAACTGTCTGTCTACCTTGGTGCCACTCTTGTTAGCTATCTTTTTAGCCATGGATAACTGTTCCAACCCAACTATATTACCTTTTTCATTTTCTCTTTAAAACCTTTTGACTTCCTTTGCTTTTTTTTGTGTATACTCACAAATTCCCATCACAATGTTCACCCAAATAAATTCATTACCTTTGGAGAATCTTTCTCCATTTAGGCTGACAAAAGCACAGCCTCACCTGCAAGTCTTTCCCCCATATAACAGCAAGGAATATAAACTGAGCCAGTTTCCAGCTCATTAGGACAAGAAATTTCCTTTGTTGCCATTGTTGACTCATCTAACCCTCACTCTTCCAGAAAACTGCCTCTCCAAGCTGCACAGCACTTTCTCTGGCTTACTCACACCAGCTTGGTAGTATCTTTGGTCTATCTCATTTGTATAGCTATGGGCATTTGGGTTATGATAGATAGTTCTTCATTATGTGGAAGAAGTGATGCATGTACAGCAGAGCATTTTACACTCACCTACTAAACACCAATGGACTTTCCTAACTACCAGGACAGCCTCCCCCCTCCAAATAAACCCCACTTTATAAACTTCCAAATACTCGGAGGGATAGAGGAAGAACAGGGAATGGAATACTGCTCTCAGTTGGTTACTAAACAATATACTTTATGGATTTTATGTTGAAAACTGATTGTCCCAATATTCTGAATTTCCAAAATTTGAATTCTTCACTCTCTCACACGATCTACTCTGCCCTACAGTTCTTTCTTATATATTTAAACTAAACCTGCAGTGGATTCCAACTTAATCAGAATATATTAAAGTAGAGGCAGAGTCTAAATAAAGAAAAAATGGTAAAAAGGAAGTACACATTTCAAATAATACAAAGTACACATTTCAAATAATACAAATAATATAAAAGTGTCAAATGCAAAATGTTTAAGGAAAATTGAGAGTGGGGTATAAGTGATGTGAGGGTGTCTGTGGATTAGAATCAAATGTATATCATATTGTAAATTTATATGGATTTTTGCTACTACAACAACTCAACTTCTTAATATAAATAAATAAATGAAAAAATGATCAAAAGGTCTAAAGGTCAGAGATATCCAGTAGCAAGACCACTGCAGATGGCAATTCAGTCAATCTGGATCAAGTGCTCAGACACTAAGGTATGCTCAAACAAGTACAAGACCCAATGACGATTAGAAAAGAGAAAACTGTACAACTAACTTAGGTGCCCCTACTTCACTTGACCTGTAGAACATGCTTGGCAGCTCCTGCCTAGGAACTTGGCACTTGTTATTTCCTCAACTTGGAATGTCTGCTATTCAAAAGCCTCATTCTTCTCCTTGAAGTGTTGGTTCACTATGTTTTTTCTAGTAAGACCTAGCCCAATAATTAATTCCTTAGCTTCCCAACTTATACACGTACTATCGATCTCCATGAACTGCAATGTTTGTTTCCTTTTTCCAAAGCAATCATCACCTTGTGACATGAATTTTTCTTTTAAACAGAAAGGGATATATGAGACAGAGAGAGAGAGAAAGAATATGAATACGAATATTTTTCTTTCGTTTTTCCTGTGGCTTTCACTGCTCTAACATTTCATTGTGTGTGTGGTGCTGGGGTTCAAACTTGCGTACTTGTGCATGCCACGCAAGCCCTGTAACCCCTGAGCCACTGCTCCAACCCCAACATGATTTTAAATCTTTATTACATTATCTGGCTGCCTGTTAGAACATTAACTCCAGGAGGGTAGGAAAATCTTTTTTTTTTTTTCCACTCATGTATCCCAAGAAATTAGCACAAAGCTGCAGACCTCAGAAAACCGAACACTCAATGATTAACAATTTTGACCTGCAGAAAGATGGATGCAGGATATGGAGCATCCAAGTCTACCTCAAAAAACAAAAAATGTGATTCCTTCAAAGTCCCAGGATCTTTCATCATACATAAGTCTCCCATTTACCTTTACGGGATATGTTCCAAGATACCCAATGGATGCCTGAAACCATGGATAATGCCAAACCTTACATACACACTATGGTTTTCCCTATAAATACCTATGATAAAGCTTAATTTATCATATCAACCATCAGATGTATTCATTTTTTTCATGGTGAGAACAGTTAAAGTCTACTCTGTTAGAAAATTTGAAATGCACAGTACATTTTTGTTAACTACTGTCACCTGTGTACAGTAGACCTCAGAGACTCATTCCACCTCATGGAAACTTTGCACACTTTGACTAATATCTCCCCATTTTCTTCCTATTCTCCACCAAACATTTAAAAATTATTTTAATATTATACTGAATTTAATCCAATATTACAAAAAGGTCAATATTGTAAAACATATTCCAACATCACTCTGTATTAACAAATATTAATGAGCTCTAAGGTTTGAATACAGTTTGTTTCCACCAAAACCCACAATGAAGCTTGGTCCCTGATGTGATGCATTGGTGTGGAGAGGTGGGTTCTAGTAGGAGGAGATTGGGCTGTGGAGTCTCCTGAGGGAGGAATAGCCTTCTCATATGAGTGCTTGCTCTGGCAGGAACGGTCCAGTCAGCACAAGTGGGTTATTGTAAAATAAGTCCATCCACTGTGTCCTCTGTCTTCCATGTGAGTCTGTTTGTCCTCTGCTTTGTGGATAAAGTTTAATTTATAAATTAGACACAGTGTTATGGTTTGAATGCAACATGTTCCCCAAAAGCTTACATGTGACAGTTTAGGAGAACTGAAGTGAAATGACTGGGTTGTGAAAGCCTTGACCCAAACAGTGAGCTAATCCCCTTACAGGGATCAACTGGCAACTGTAGGCTGTTAGGGTGTGGCTGGAGGAGATGGGTCACTGGGGGTGTGCCTTTGGGGGATATATTCTGTAACTGGTGTGGAGTTTTGCTCTCTCTGCTCTGCTTCCCAGTGTGGTGCCTTGAGCTCTCTGCTCTGTGGAGGCATGCCTGCCATCATGCTGTACAGCCTCACCTAGAAACCCTGAGGAATGAAGCTGGACTCCTGTGGACTAAGACCTCTGAAACAGTGAGCCCTCAAAAAAAAAAAAACAAAAAAACTTTTCCGCCTCAATTTTTTCTTGTCAGGTCCTTGGGTCATAGCAGCAAAGAAGCTGACTAAAACACACAATAAGAGATTAACAGTAATAATACATACAATAAAAAATTAAATGATACACTATGGGTTGGAGATGAAGCACAGTGTTAGGGAACTTGTTTAGCTGGTGTAACGTCCTGGGTTCTATCTCCAGTACAGCAAAAATAAAAATAAAAAGGGGCGGGGAAGAAAAACAATATATTATATACCTACAGTACACGTTAAGTTACGTGAGGTTTCTCTCCCTGTAAAAATATCTTCTTAGGCCATATTAAGCTCTCTTGTGAAGAAATAAAATGATTAAATGCCTTAATGATGAGATGAAATGAAGTGAATGACACAGATACCGTGACACAGAATTGGCCTACTACTGCCCTTATGATATTTGGTACAACACAAGGAGGATGTTCTGCTTCATGTGATCTTGGACTACCAAGTCATGACAATGTCCAAAGCTAGATGCCAAGAACAGATGATGTCAATAGTTAGGGATCCTTGATGTTTCAAGATTTTTCTACCAAAACCTTTTAGAAGAACATTAGAAGCTGTTGTCTTCATGTTTTATGCTCTGATGCCTCCTTTATATTTTTATGAATGTAGGTTGTATTGAACATCTTCCAAAAGGGCCTAATTTCATCACAATGGAAAACTTGCTCTGGGTAATACCCTTGCTCTTAAAACAACTTCAACTCTGACAGAAACATGGCAGCAGCCTTTTCATCAGCAAACACAGCCTTTCCAGCATTTTTTAAATTCCTCATCTAAATCCATTCTTGAATCTGTGTGATCATCTCTTACTTGCAATAAATGAACTGATGGTACTTGAATCAGGGGATCCACTGCTGCAGTCTTCACATAAACTCCATGCTTTTTGACACAACACACTGCCATTAATCAGAATACTTTATTCATGCTGTCCAAACATAAAGGTAATACCTTTTCCATCTTAACCAAGCACTTATCACACTCTGTGGTCATTATTTTTGCAGGCTGAGGTACAACAGGAACTCTGTCATGAATTTCTTTTCCCTTCTTTACATATGCACAGACTGGAGATTCATCCTTACCATAGATTTTAGCCATCTCAGCTTACATTAAATCTTTGTTAAGTATTTCACTTGAAGCAGCTCCTCCTTGGCACATCCAAATTGCCAGCATCATTATATTCATGCTTTGGGGCCACTGTTAAGTAAAATAAGAGTGCCTTGAACACAAGCACTATGAATCTGTGCTAGTTCAAAAACCAACACGATGATGAAGTTACTAACAGGTAGCAGCATGTACAGCATAGATATGCTTGATAGAGATGAGCCAAGACTCAGGCAGAATGGCAAGGAACAAAGCAAGAGAGCTCAAGGCTTCATGACACTACTCAGAATGACACATTTAAAATTTATGAATTGTTTATTCCTAGAACTTTTCATTTATTATTTTCACACCACAGTTAACCACGGGTAATTGAAACAGAAAAAAGTGAAACTGCAGATAAGGAGTAACTATTGTATTAAGTAAATGCTGCTTCATATTCACTAATTTATTACTGAAAAGACATCCGGAAAGCACTTCCCTTCAGAAGCAAGCACTAATGGTCCCATGATGCCATCAGTCAGCAAGTCTCTAGACTTTCCACAGCATACTCAAGAGTGCACCATGAAATCACAAGCCACATGTCTTCTATCTACCTGAAATGACTTAAACCTAAAGGAATGATTTAATCTGGTGGCTCAGAGGCAATGGACGTAGAGCCAGTTTCCCTGATGCCAGCGTACCATTCAACAAGCATTTTCTAATACATTTTCCCAAGAGTTTGTGAATACTGACTTAGAAGAGCCAGAAAAAGTATAAAAATTATTTAAAAAATACATTTTAATTATGGGTTATCACAGCAGCACTAAGGAATCAGCAAAAAAAAAAAAAACTGATTAAAAGTTAAAATATACAGGATATGAAGCAATATTTAGAGAACCAGAATCATTTGCTAGTCACATCTTTATTTCCAAAAGAAATTCCTTATAACCATACATCATTTTACAATGTAAAAATAAATTTCCCACAGATTCTTATCCCATTTCTAGCCCTACATGCATAGCCACTAATTCACATGTTCCACCATTTACTTTATGTGCAGGCCATCCAGCCTGTAGACAAATCAATTAATCTTACAAGTGACATGCATAAGGAAGAAAAAAAAACAGATGTGGCATTAAGATTTACAAAGTTATTGAAACTTTTTAACAAGTAAAACGCATCCTTACTTAGCTACACCAGAATGAGGAATAAAGGGGTTTACATATGTTCCAATTCTAAACCTATCAATCAAACCCATGTTATTCCTTTGGGAGCTTATTTACATGCATATTTATCAGCCTCACATGCTAATTCCCTGCTGTTTTATGCCTGCGAGGCATGTTTATGAGTCATAATTGTTGATCTCATTTGATGTATTTCACTGAAGGAAGACATTATTCAGTTATGTGGCCTAATGTCAATGAGTTACGATGACCTTATCTTCCAAATGCAACTTGCTCTGTAATTTTTATTAGGATACGTAACTTATTGCATAGAAAACAAAGTACACTAAACAAAATAAAAAATGTTTTAAGAATTTAGTTAATCATCTCATTTGTTGATCCACCTTCCCATTCACATGAAATCTGAAATGTAGCTATAAAATGACCGGTGCCCCTCACGTACTCACCCACATCCCTGCACTTAGACTGAGCCTTAGCTTCAGAGTCTTACTTTAGTCTAACTTTGTATGTGTTTATTGATTTACTCTGCTATATTTTCCTTTTCTTCCATTTTGTTTTTCCCCTAAAGACTCAGTGACTATTTTTTAGGTTGTCCTACAAAACATGATGAACCAAGCTATTTTCAACTCACCCAAAATGTTACTTCAGGCAGGAATTTTTCCTAATATAGGAAAACTGAGTAATGGCAACTATAGGTGCTGTCATACTATCCCATAGAAAATATTAAGAAATCATTAATTCATGTCCTTTTTTTTTTCTTTTTGTTACTGGGGATCAAACCCAGATACACTTTACCACTGAGCTACATTCCCAGTCCTTTTTTATTTTTGAGACAGGGTCTCACTAAATTGCTGAGGCTGACCTCAAACTTGCAATCCTCTTCTGCAGCCTCTGGAGCCACCACACCTGGCCCCATTTCCAATTTTTAAAAAGGTAAAAACAATATATGCAAACTACAGCAGAATAAAATTTAACACTGGTATTAAAATATCATGTACTAAGACTTTCTGCTATTGAGGGACAGAAGTGGAATGTGTTGTAATGTACCTATGTTTCTAAATATAAATCTAAATTGGAACTGAAATAAGCTTTACAATAATAGAAAGACAGATAAATTATCACAAAACACATGTAATATCCCAAGAGTCTTAAAACAACATTTTCTACACTGCTGTGAAAAATGTGAATTTTTTTAAAAATTGATTTTTAAATGGTGCATGGTTTCCTCTACCTGGCATATTTTGGGTATGATTGACTATACTGTGCTGCTAAAATGTGGGTATCATTGCAAGGAGTTACCATGCTGGATTCAGTTGGCCTCAACATTTCAAAGGGAGAAGAAAGCATGACACCTGGGGCTGTTCCCTGCTAGATGATGATACCACTTGTATGACAACTAGAATGAATTACAACCCAGAAAATTAAGTATTAGGAGACACATATATATATGGGCATATAGGTAAATGGAGCTCAGTATTCATCCTCTCTTCTCTGGACCTATATTTATAAAATAAAAACTATAATGAATTGTACCCTTAAAATGTATTTGAAAGTGTTTCAATGAAGGGATTTAAATCTAAGAATATAATGAACTGGTAATAGTACTAATCTTCTTTTGTCATTAGGTTCAAATAATTTTAAAAATGTTTGGCTAAGCAATAAATGAAGGAAGCAGATTTTAAGGAAAGAATGAACTATGAAATAATAAACTATGAAAGAAAATACTTAGATTTCTCTATTTTCTAACAATTGGAAATGATCTAGGAAAAGTTGAAAATAATAGTAACCACACTAACATAATTTTAAAAAATCAGAATATACAAAATGATATCCACTACATGTATCTACAATACCATGGGATTTTAATTGTATTTTAGTGCATTATAGCCTACCTGTGTTAATAAAATTAAATTGACTTATTTTCCAGTAGAGATTTAAAATCAACCAAAGTACACATTTGATGCTGCATGAGGTCTGAACATTAATAGAAATCATGTGCAGCAAGAAATTTACCCTTAAAAATACTGAAGTAGTAAGTCATACCAACAGAGCATGCCATTTGCAAGGCACTGTGAGTTTTTCAGTGCTCCTATCATTCCCATGTAATTAGAAAATTAAAATTCAATGTTAATCTATAATTTTTGAAGTTTTATGAAAGATTTTATTACACAAATGAGGCTTTCCCTGGTGTCCTAATAAAACTATTAATGACCCCTTTTCTACTTTCTGCCCTTTTTCCCCACAGCACTTATCACCATAGAATGTCACGTATTTTACTTAACATATTAATCTTTTAAGTTTCTTCAGAGTACAGATTTTTGTCTATATTCCCAGCATCTATAAAGGAGCTGGTTAAATAGAGAATGGTACTGAAAGCTTCAATGAATAGCTACTGAAAGAAGGAATCAATGAATATTAAAACTTATGAAGGCAAATAATATTAATTTTTTTCTATATTAATCAAAAGAGTCTTATGACAGTTAGTACTAGATGTCTGACAGCTCAATTAAATTCTAAATATCCGTACTGGAGTGGTAGTTCAGTGGTTACAGTGCTTGCCTGGCACGTGTGAGGAAGCGAGCTTGAACCCCAGCACCACTTATACAACAAAGTGTCGGAGCAAGAAAGTCACATGAAAAATTAAACTGATTCTGTTTCACTGTTTTTCTCTCTCTTAAAAAAATCCTAAATTTTATAATGTGTGGCTGAGTCACCACAGCACCATAATCCGTCTACTCAATCATCTTAGTTGAGCTATCTCTGAAATGAGAGGAAAAAAAAAAAAAAAAGCACACCTGCTAAGCTCTCAATCAAAAGCTACAACATGGACAAAACAACAAAAAAAGTATTTCAATTAAAATATACAGGAATAAAAAATAACACTTTGGTTAACATTCTTTTTTTTTTTTTTTAAAGACAGAAGGATAGTGAGAGAGAAAGAGAGAAACAGTTTTATTTAGTATTTCATTTGGCTTTCATTGCTCCGAGATTTCGTTGTGTACATGGTGCTAGGGTTTGAACTCGCAAGTGCCAGCCAAGCACTGTAACCACTGAACAACCGCACAAGTCCCTGGTTAACATTCTTAAGGGTCAATATCTGGAAAGTATATTTGAGTAGTCAGAAATTAAATGAAAAAAAAATACTCAGCAATTATTTCACATGAGCAACTTCATATTCTTAACATACTGCCAAAAATATGTGGTTCTGATAGAGGGTTAAAACAATAATAAAGTACATTAATGCAAACATCTGAATTTTCATTCACAAACTTGTACAACTAGAGAGTCTTGAACACTGCAACATTGTGTATGTACTTATTTTAAACATGTTTCTGTAATGTCTACAGATACACATGGAGAGTATGATATACTAAGTTCAGGTATGGTATTTGGAAATGGAACATAGAAGGTTTTGAACATTTCTTATATTTTGAAAAAAGAAAAATTTGGAAGTGACTATGTAGATCAACATTCTTGCTTTTTCTTCTCTGTTCCATTAAGCTAAACATCTGTTCTGGCCATGAGTCAACAAACCAAATTTGATGAGTATTTGCCTAAGTGTAAGATGGAAATATCTGCTAATAGACAGATATTTAGTTTTTTCTATTTCTTATTTGAAGTAATCAAAAGGAAAACTTTTTATGAATAACAAATTTTCTAGCTGAATTCTGTCCTAAATTATATTTCATTTTCCTAAAAAAAGTATGCTTTCTACCATTACAATAATGTTGGAACAAACATTATAGTAACATGCCACAAGGAGGAAGACGACTTTTTAAACTTCATTTTTACACTATAAATGTAACTTTCAAATGTAGACTTTTCCTCTAAAGTAAGTTAACAATGGGTAAACTTACAAAGACAGAAGCAGAAAAACTTTCAATTAGGAACCACTGTTAATAAATTGTGCATACAAACACATTTTGCAAAATTTCCTTTGATTTGATTAACCATAAGAATACAGGATAGACTGTTATAATGGCAAATATTGCTCAATAATATATTTGTTCATCAAAACAGATTCGAGTTATAATATTGTAACAAAAGGGCTTCTTATCTATTATATCTATCTTGAGAAAAGTTCCATTATATCTTTGTTTTTCGGTGGGCCAAAGGGAAAATCATATCTTGCTTCCTGTTAAATTCATTTAAAAATGAACATTATGAAATTTCTTATAAAGTACTGTGAACTGTAAACTAGGTGTACAGTTATTGACATCTGAAAAGTGGAATCAATTTTGTATCCATAAGGGAAAAGTTGAAAACTAAAAGAAATAATAACATAAAGAATGGAAGTATAAAGTACAAGCCAATCTTCTGAAGACATATTTCAGCCCAGTGTCAGAAGACTAAAAGTTTTGCTTTCAAGCAACTATGCACACTCAAAATCAATTCTGACACATCATTTACAGAGAAAGGAACACTAGGAAGAGGCAGAGAACCACAGGAGTTCAGAAAGGAAAAAAAAAACAGCAACAAAACAAACTGGAAAGTTAATTGGTAAGAACCCATCAAGACTTCTGATCAATATTGCCACACTGAATACCAGAAGGATTACACCAATTTATATTCTCATCAAAGTTATATGAAAATATCCATTTCCCTGGATCTCAATCAATAGCTAAAATTACTTCTTAAAATCACTGACAATTTGGTTTCTAAAAAGCACAAATCTGTTTTAAAGATATTCCTTAGATGGCAAAGGTGGTCACTCTGCATATAATTATAAACTACTTTCAGGAATACATAGAATTATATAAAAGTAGTTTATAATTATGTATAAACTATTTTTATATGTACCTTGTTTTTTGTGGTTGTGGTTTATTGTCTTTTCTTTTTGGAACTGGGGATCAAACCCACATACGTACCAGCCACTGTTATTTATTTTTTTACTGTGCTCATGTTTCTCCCAAATTTGCCTGAAATTCTCAAACATTAAGGACACTAAAATCTTATGTACTCCCTTGGGGTTCTACCTTACCTGCTCTATTCATAAAATATTCCTAAATCTAACACCAACCATAACCATCTCTAGACTTTACATATTCCCAGAATTTCAAACTTATATAGGTATTTGTGCAGTAAATATCTCTACCAAAATGTCTATCAGGCATCCAAGATGTTACCACACAGGGCAAACAAAATACTGGATTTCTCTTCCCTACTCTGTCTTCAAGCTTAATTTGACATTAGTTTCCAATATGCTCTGTCAATCTCTCTTGTCAGCTGTTGAATGCTGAAATCTAGGACTCTTGATTATATTTCTTTTCTTATGCCCTGTAAATAATTCATCAATAAATACTCTTAGCTCTCTATAAAAATATATCCCATATTTGTTTACTTCTCATTTACAATACCACAACTCCCAATCTAAGCCCATCACCTCTCTGCAAAGAACAGTATTCCCTCTTAACTGTTCTCCGTATTTCTACTGTTACCTATTCAGTACCCACAAAACATCCATAATGATCTGCTAAAAATATGAACCACTTTTCCCATTATAATTCCAACAGTATTTTGTGAGGATAGAGAAACTGATTCTAAAATTTCTACGGAGAGGCTGGAGTGGTGGCTCAGCAGTTCAAGCACTTGCCTAGCAAGCACGAAGACCCGGGTTCAAACCCCAGCACCACAAGCACAACTAATCATTAGAAAAACAAAGGCAAGATGGAAAAATAAAACGGATTCTCTCTCTCCCTCTCAAAAAAAAAAAATAAATAAAATTTATATGGAACGGAAAAGGTACTAAAATAACAAAAAAAATTTAAAGAGAGAAAGAGAATCAATTGTATTTATTTTTTTCATGGGGTTTTTGTTGTTCCGACACTTCATTGTGTACGCAGTGCTGGGGTTCAAACTCTCATCTTCGCACATGCCAGGCAAGCACTGTAACCACTGACCCACTGCTCAAGCCCCCCTGCTCCAGCCCGCTTAAAATATTTTTGAAAAAAATAAAATTCAAGGACACTCAGTCCCTGATTTTTAAGATTTACTATAGAAGAGTGCTTGGTTTTTTCCTTGTCACCTCTTTAAGGAATCTTTTTAGATAATTCTTCTCACAACTGTTCCTTACAGACAAAAATTAATCTACTCAGATGCTTTCTGCCCTTCATTCTGCTGATGAGACATGTCTCATTTATTTCCACATGAACCAATCCTTGACTGTGATGAATCTCATTCGATCATAGTGAATTATCCACTTAGCATACTGTTAGATTTGGTTTGCTACCATTTCAACAGTTAGGTATGTTTTGCATTTATTTTCATCAAGGATACTAGCTTGTAGTTTTCTTTTTGTTGTGTTCTTGTCTGGTTTTGGTATCAGGATAATGCTGGCCTCAAAAAACTTTGTGAGAACTCATTTCTCTATTTTTTGGAATAATTCAAAGAAAACTGGTATTAGCTCTTCTTTGAATATCTGGTACAGTTCAGCTGTGAAGCCATTTGGCCCTGAGCTTTTCTTTGATGGGAGACTTTTTGGTTACTGATATAATCTCATTGTTACTGGTGTGTTCAGGTTTGGTTCCTCTTGATTCAATTTTGGGATGATATATGTGTCCAAGAATTTATCCATTTCTTTAATTTGTTGGCATGTAGTCCTTAAATAAAACCTCTAAGAATCCTTTGTCTTTCTGTGGTGTAAGCTGTAATACCTCCCTTTAAGGATGATTGTTAGTCTTATATCTTTCTTAATTAAGCTAAGGAATTGCCAATTTCATTTAGATCTTCAACAAAAAATTCCATCGATCTTTTACATTTTTGACTATTTCATTTATTTCTGCTTTGATATTTACTAGTTCTTTCCTTCTTCCAATTTTGGGTTTGATTTGTTCTTTGCCCTTGGTTTTCTATTACCCTGAGATTCATCAATAAGGTAGTGTGAGAGCTTTTCACCTTTGTGGCAATTAGCCCCAACGTCTCATCCATGCTAAGCACACACTGTACTACTGAGATATACCCACAACCCCCCTCTGCCTTTTTGATGTAGGTATTTATTGGTATAAACTTCCTACAAATACTATTCTTGCTATATCCCAAAGGTTTTTGTATATTTTATTCTCACTTTCATGTTTCAAGAAATTTTTAATTTCCTTCTTGATTTCTTTTTTGATCCATTGTTTGCTCAGGATTCAACAGTTTAATTTCCATTTATTTGTGTAATTTCCAAAGTTTTTCATGCAATTGATTTGTTTTTAATGTATTGTGGTTAGAAAAGTTACTTGATATGATTTATATATTTTTTTAATTTAAAATTTGTTTTGTGGCCTACCATCAAAAAGTCTATTCTGGAAAATGTTCCATGTAATACAGAGAATGCGTATTCTACAGTTCTTGGATGAAACGTTGCATAGATTTCTATTAGGTCCATTTCTTCTAGAGTACAACTTAACTCTGCCATTTCTTTGCTGATTTTCTGTCTGGATGAACTGACCATTGCTAAAAATGGGGTATTAAAGTACCCTACTTTTTTTTTCTTTTGTTTTTTTTT
>PVKS010032244.1:0-22715 GCA_004027875.1 Aplodontia rufa | reverse complement strand
CTATAACCAGAGGCATCCTCTAATTAAAAATAAGTAACAAGGTACTCCAAAACTTAGTGGTTTGCATCAACAACCATACATCTGGTGCTTTTGTGAGTTTGGAATTCAGGCAGGTCTTGGCTAGGCAGTTCTTTCACTCAAGGTGGTTTTGATTGAGGTGACCTCTCTTGGTGGCTGGTCTTGTCTCAAAGGTCAAGACTGTTTTACTCACACATCCTGCATCTCAGCTGGGCAAATCAGAAGGCCAGTTTCATTTGGCTCCTATCACTTTCAACGTAGTCTCATGACATCTTCATATGCTATCTCCAAGAGGGTAACTGGACTTCTTACATGGCAGCTTAGCATCCCACAAGCAAGAATTTCATGACAAAAGGATGAATCCTAAAAGTTTCTCCGAACTTGGGACCTGGAAATTGGCACAATGACACTTTTGCTATATTCTGTGGGCCAAAGCAATCATGGAACCCTTCAAGATTTGAAAAAGATGCATTTAAATCCCACTTCTCAATGGAATAACTGTCAAAGAATTTGCAGTTAATTTTACTTCATCCCAATACTAAACCAATTGAATGAAATTTCACAGAAATAGGAAAACAGATAATTTGGACATTTGAAATCTGTATGAATTTTCTAGAGCTGCCCAAATAAAGACCACACTCTAGGTGCCTTTGACAACAGATATTTATTTTCTCACAGTTCTAGATAACAGAAAACAAGATATAGATGTTTATGGGTTTGATTCCCTTTAAGACCTCTCTCCAGGACCTGCAGGTAGCCATCCTCTTGCAGAGTCTCACATGGCCTTTCCTCCACATGTGCTCATCCTTGGAGTCTCTCTCTTCTTATAAGAAAGCAACCATATTGCATTATGGGCCCACTCTAACACCTTCATCTTAAATTAATCAACTCTTAGAAACCCAGTTCTAAATATAGTTACATTCTGAGGATTTGGAGATTAGGACATCAACATATCAAATTTGAGGACATATTTCAGCTCACAATGAATCTCAAATCTAATGCCATTATAAAGGTAGAGAAACTGAGGGCTAAAGAGAGCAAATAGTTTGCCAAGGTCAGAGAAGTCAACCTGTAATAGAGTCAGAATGAGAATTCATCTTAGAGCAGCCCCCTTCCAACATATCAGACAATGATCCCATGACACATATCCTGCCTTCATAGAGGCAGGAAACAGACTGGCTCCCACCTTTTTTCTCTTGGAATTTCAGGCTTTTCATAAGTGTCTTTATTATAGGTCATTGGGTTCATGGGCCTCTCACAAACCCAGATCTCTCTGCCTGCTCATTCCTTTTCCTATTTCTTGGCTGACATTTCTAGCGTTCAAGTCACTATTTAAATTCCGAATCACAATAATATTGGAGAATATGATGTCCTTGTTTCTGCCTTAACATAGATCTGTCAAGACTTTGGGAACATCTCCACAGTAATTTGCAAACTCAGACCCATTCTGGGACTCTGAGTCATCACATTAGTGCCCCCTAATTTGCAGTGTATACCCCATCTTTGATTTGCAGCTCGTGGATTTCAAGAATAACCTGCGTCTTGGAAAGGAATTGGCGTGTCCTCTGACTAGGCCTCTTCTGGATGCATCTGCTACCTTCTAGGAGGGAGGTGGGGGAGGGGTGGCTCTAAGTGTGGTTTAAACCTCCCAGAATGTAGGGCGCTGGTGTCATTGCTCTTCTTCCAGTCTCTCTTTGCTTTCCAATCTATGATTTTATGTTGTATGAGGTTACAAGGCAAGTCTTCCCGGAGATAAAAGGAACAGTTTAATTCCAACTCATCTAACAAAATTATATTAAGCTTCTATTATTTACTCATCATGGAGCTGGGATGGAGGAAAGAAGCAGTATAGTTAAGTTAGACAGGCTTTTTCTTTTTTTAAACCAGGAATTGAATTCAGAAGCACTTAACCACTGAGACCAATCCCCAACACCTTCCCCCTTTTAATGTTTTTCATTTTGAGACAGGGTCTCCATAAGTTGCTGAGGGCCTCATTTGTTGCAATAGTCTAGGACAAACTACACTGAAAGCAAAAAAAAAAAAAAAATGTATTTGGTGAGGGAAAAGACAACAAAAGCGTGTTTTTGAGCACTATAGAATATGAAGAACTATAGACTATGAAAATCCCGAGCTTTGATTCTTATTCTACCACTTACAAGCTGTATGATCCTAGGAAAGTTAGTTAACCTCAACATATCTTCATTACAACAGTCACATTACTAAGAGGATTAAACAGAAGAATATAGATAATGTCCTAAACCCAGGGCCAGGCATAGCCTTAGTGCTCAATACATGGTTGCTATCACTTTAAGCTGTCTCCTAAGATGGCTCTAAGAATTAAATGACCTACACGCCTGATTTCTCCCACCTCTCACCTACACTGTAAAGCTGAGTTTTCTGCAATCTTCTCCACTCAGTGAGTGATTTCTTCAGACAGGTAGTTGGTCATGCCAGAACCCTTCCCTACTTCTCATTCCCCATATAATAATCAACCAACAGATCCTTTTGATCTACCTTCAAAAAATTTCTGACATTCATCCATTTTTCTAAATCTAAACTTCTGCCATCTCTCTCCTGTCTCTCCCGCCTAGATGCCAAATCTAGACTGTTCTAATCCCTGTAGTCGCAGAGCAGTCATTCAAGTTTGGAGATGATTACAAGCCTGGCTAAATCTTGACTTCAACATCATAAGCAAACAATCCTCCTCCTGCCCAAGCCGGAACTGATGAGGCAAGCTGATTCAGAATTCCTGATCTGGGTACAATAAATGTGTATTTCTATTTAAACTACTTAGTTTGGGAGTAATTTCTTATACAGCAGTAACTAAAACACCACCTCAGGTGCTTCACATAGGCTGTTTTTTCCTCCTAGAAAACCCTTTTCTCCTTGTTTCCTCAGGCTAACACTTATTCAAAGCAGAGAAAGGTAAAATTATACAAAAGTGGCGATGCATGTTGTCTTGGTGGAGGGAGAGGAAGTTGGACGCAATAGAATGCATATGAGCATCATGCATTTCTAAAACACTGGAGAGAGATGCCTCTTTCTCCCACTGCTTCCCAAATTATCAACCATTCACAGCAGCCTGACACTATCTACAGCAGTGGATTTAGAGCAACCTCCCCCACAGGTTGTCCCATTAAAAAGATACAGGAGCTGAAAATGAATTTTAACGGACAACTGGAGTTGTGAACTACCTCCTGGTATGATTGATTTTTCCATAGAGCTCACTGGGGAATTTTCAGTTTCTGGAAAGCATATATATTCTACTACCATACAGATGAAACTGTATGATTATCAACTCTATAAGATCTGTGTTTCCCTCCTGTACAGTGATGGTGTTTGGCCAGGATGGCATGTAGCTTCTTTCATCTCTGAGTTACACTGATCAAATGAAGATGTTGGGACCTCATAAATAAAGTCATGAACAATACTTTTCTATCAACTAAAAAAAAGAGAATGTTTTCTAGGACTGATATGCAGGAAAAAGAAATTAGAGGAATATTCCTGAGTATTGTAACTATTTACACATCTTTGCTGAATTGATGAGAAAAGGTGCCATTTGGGGAAGAATAAGTGGCAGAAATGTGGTGTGCTACAGAAACACATCCCCTTAAGCCTGGGGAATGTTGGTAAAGTTCACCATATGCTCTGAGTTCAGGGTTTCTATAAAATTAGTAAATGCCCATTTGAAAATGTTCTCAATGAACAAAGAGATACTTCCTAATTTTCTATCTCTCACTTATCTCCTGATCTCAACCTAGTGTTTACCTCTCATTTTGGAACAGTGGACTTTTGCCAATAGGAACACTGCTAATTGAGGTCCTTTAGAAAAGCTACAGTCTTTCTTCTGGCCATTATTCCTTGCCAGAATCCTTCTACTCTTGCTTCCAGA
This sequence comes from Aplodontia rufa, assembly GCA_004027875.1. Classification (NCBI taxonomy): domain Eukaryota; kingdom Metazoa; phylum Chordata; class Mammalia; order Rodentia; family Aplodontiidae; genus Aplodontia; species Aplodontia rufa. Next base: position 18,805 of record PVKS010032244.1, on the reverse strand, counting down.
AGGCACTCTTGTCGCATCCTATTACTTCCACTACTTTTAGAATGATATCACCTCAGTGAGGTACCATCTTTTCTTTCCTTACAAAAGAAAACAGACCTAGTTTCTTTAACCTTTCAGCAGAAGCAAATTTCCCAAATCCCTCTGTCATTCTGGTTGCCTTCTGCTATGCCTTCTCTAGTTCCAAAATAGCCTATATATAGAAAGAAACCCAGAATGAGCTCAGGACTCATAATATGACCTAACCAATCCTCTTTACATGACTAGAATAATTCCCTTTCACTTCCATTTTGCAATGTGCTCAATACATCCTCAACTGATTTTCTTTCATTCCAGTACATATGAAATGGCAAGTATTCAAATGATTGCCAATACTACAGATAGTAAGAGGTTGATGTTCACAGTGCTCAGGAAGTTTCTAGAATTATTAGGTTCAGGAGTTTGTGGTTTATGTAACATGAGGGTTAAAAGAACAAGTCTTTTCCTTGAATTACTTTTTTGGTATGTGGCATTCGCTTCTGTAACTGAAGAGATTAGCTGGTTGTCAATGCAACATAATGCAAATCAAACCATAACTTGGAGCAGCATGATTTAAAGCTTTGCTGTGTAGAGTGAAGTGCAACCTCACCACCGGTGAATTTGTTGAAAATGCCATATTTTGGTTCCTATCCCAGACTCAATCTGCTTGTTAACAGGCTGCCAAGGAGATTCATGTGCACATAAACGTAAAAGAAGCACAGTTTAGCACCTGTGAAAGTTTCCCTCCAGATGTTGTAGGGAGATTACATGTTTAGCATCCTGCCTAGGCCCCACCACAATATGGACTCTCTGTTACTCTCACTAGTTTTCCCTTGCCTTTCCATGATCCTCAGTTTGGTGACTCCTCAGAGATTTTAATTCTCATGTTATTCAAACCCTTACATTTAGTTAATATATTTTGCAAGTCTTGACCTGACATATTCTTGACCTGTCTCAATCACTTAGCAACTTTTCATATTAACACTCACTTCTCCCCCATTTGCCACCCATACTGCCTCTTATTCATCTTTTGTCTGTAAGATGGCTTAGGTTCTCCTCTGTATTCTAAGTGATCTTGCATCAGCCTCATTATGGAGTTGTCTGGTTTTCTAAAATTGAGTTAATTCATGTCCAGATCTTCTGTCTCATGCTTACTTGTCAGGCTCAAGAATGCAGAAGTTATTGTAAACTAAATCATGACTTTCCCAAGGTTTTCTCTTGCTTCCTTCTTTGTAGTGCTCTGATAGTTTCCTTTCTAACTAGTCTAGGTTTGATACATGGAAGATTCCTTGAGTTCTTTTTAAATATGAACTCAACATCAGGTTCTTGGCAATCATTGCCTATTCTTGTTTTCAGAAAGCTTTCCAAATTGTGCATCGTGATTCTTTGCCTCTTCTCCTATTGCCTGTGGAGAACCATTAGAGATCAGGAAGTGACTAAGAGAGTCAATCTTTTTTCCTACCTGGTCAGAATCATTTCTTATATCATAAACAGAAACATTTTGTTACCTGTTTTTTAAGGCTCCAAGACAGCAATTATGCCACCATCTGAAGCTTCTCTGAAAGCACTGCTCTTTATTGATTAAAACAAGTGATCCTGAGGTAATGACTAGGGGGAGGAAAGATGGGGTGGGGGGAAGGGCACTATTAATATCTCAACAACAATTAACCAAGTGCTCTATTCTGAGATTCTGGGATATTTCAGGGAATTCTTAATATACGGATCACTATCCTTTATCAAAGTAAGTGGGATAGAATAAGTACTGAGGAGGAGGGAAGGAAGTAGCGGGGAAAAAAGGTAGAAAATAATGTATCTAACACAAGGTGAGATGGAGAGTTTGGTATTTAACTACAGCCAAACAAATTTGGTAAGGATAGTTGGGAGGAGAGAACAGAAGTACTATCCCACCCATATTTGACTTGATATATAGGAAGAAATTTCCAAACCATCCTTTAAACAGTGATGTTCTAAATTTCCCATTAGAAATTGAGAGTAGATTTCTCAAGAGATATTCCAAGCATCCTTAATTCTCTAAGAAAAAGTTCTTTCATTCTGATTTTGTAGATTCCTATCTCATTCCCCCTCCTCCACTAATTCTGAGATGCACTACACATCTTATTTAAGTATGTCTTTGCCTCCCACTCTTGATAAGCCCTTTCTCATTTTTTTAACCTATCTTTTTGAAAGTACAGGCAAAGGACAAGCATTATAACTATAGTATTGGTAGAAAACTGTATGTGAACATCAAACAAAGCAAAAATCCCTTTAGATTATGTAAATACATTTTGCTTTAAATTTGGCTGCATTGTTAGGTAGGGATCTTTAAGGCACAAGACTTGTTTACCATTGAATTTGAAATATTCTTACCACTGCTAAGAATGAATGGGGTCAGATGAACCTAGAGAAATGTGATATTCATATCATAGCTGATGAGAGTTGTATGCAGAAAAAAATGATATAACCTCATAAGTGCTGCCAAGATTAAAATCATAGAAGGCACACTGCTTGGCACCTATCTTAACAAATGAAATGACTGTAACCTTTGCTTATGTTAAGCATTGAATTTCTGCAGATGGAAAGAAAGGGAAATATGTGAGTGAACAGAGATAAAAAGTGAGAGAGTTGATAATGTATCAAGGGAAGAGAATTCTCCTCCTTCATATCACTGAGAAATCAAGAGGGGAAAATATACATATTCATCAAATACCATCTCTTTACCCTTCTCCACAACTCACTATAGCAGCTCATTATAGAGCAGCTCTCACTCCCTATCTTGATCCATAAATTGTAAGTTTCAGTAATGGCTCTAAGAAATACAGGCAATGGTGAAAAATATTCCTTGGGGAATATTCTCTGTACAGTTGTGTGTTGTCTAGATAATTCCAGTCTAATTGACCATTCATGTTTTGAATCCTCAGATACCCAAGTCAACAATTCAGGGTATCACCGTAAAAGATTTTTTTAAAAAATGGCATTAATTTTAAGAATAAAGATCCATTAGAAAAGTAGCTGATAGTTCCTATACAGTCTATGAGCTGTTGACAAATATATCACATAGGGAATGAGTATGTTCATATAGTGATCGTCTCTGTTGTTTCAAGATTTCAGATCTGTACTCAAGTCACTGAATTTGTCAAAAAAAAAAAAAAAACTTACAGCATTAGAATTGCATTCTCAGGAAACCAGTTAAGCCCACAAAGTCTGCACCCCAAGACCTCAGAGAATGGTTTATGCCAGCTGTCCCAGTCTTAGGGCAGCATCTGCTGGCTAATTCATGGATGGACAAAAAGTGGCCGTTTGTGGACAATGTGAACAGTTCTTTCAGTTGGAGGTAACTGTTGCCTTGGTGACTCTGAGGGTGTCTGGCATTCTTTTATGATGACCCACCTCAGGTCTCCGGAGCCTGGCAAGTCTGGAACTGACCCTAATGATATCCAGGAAGTATTTGTATATGTGCACCTTGACTGGAGACTAAGATTAGCTGGATTGACTTTGGAAACATCTCTATTGAGGTATGTATGAACTCAACGCTGGATTTACTGCTAATATTAATAATCCAGAACCAATAAAGCCTCCAAGTAACAGAAACCCATGTATAGAATTAGGAAGTAAAGCTTTTTTTTTTTTCAGATAGGAGGCATTTCTAGGATGGGAGGGGGAGGGGAGCAGGACCTTGAAGCAGCCATTGAATACTAATGTTCTCTTGCTTCTAAGTCATCCAATGGTGTAACTCTGTTTTTGTATACATCAGGAAGCACGAATGACAATCAAATACAGTACTTCTGATTGGAATAATGAAACTGGAAATTGGCGAGAGCTGGGTGGTCTGAAACTTAAGAGCTATCCACCATCTTCTGCAGCATCTCTTTGACTCCTCCCTGCAGTCAGTAGCGCCCCGGCCAGGGCCGGTGACGCCTTTGATGGACTCCCCTTGTTGGGCTTTCTGGGTGGAGAGTAAAATCATGGTGTGGATGCCAAAACGGCGAAACCTGAAAAGCGTCTGGGGACTTCCCAGGGCACTCGCGCTCCTTAGAGCGACCGGCATCTCCATAACAACTGGTTTACATTCATACTCCGTTCTTGGGTTCGGCCTTGCAGGCGACGACTAGGGGTAGGAAGGACAGCTTTAGTGGAAAGATACCTTGGGCTAGCGCCTCCCTACGCTGGGGACTGTTGCCAACGCTGGAGTTAAGGCTTATTTCCTAAGATTTCCGGAGTTCCTGGTCTCTCGAAGAGCGCAGCGCCCTTCCCCCCACCCCGACCGCCTTTCCCCTGATTTTACACACCAGGGGGATGGTTCGTTTTAGTGTATGTGTGTGCTTCCTTCTTCTTCTTCTTCTTCTTCCCAAGTTCATCTTTTCCCTTCCAACTTACTTTCCGCCAACACGTGACCTCTCCATTAGCAGCCCGAGCAGCCAGTGGAAGGGAAGCGCGGGTGGTGACCGCGGGGCTTCCTGGGAGAGCCGCCTCCCGAGGTTCGCAAACGCACCTGCGCTCCCAGCCGCGCTCACCCGGGCACCCGGGGAGCGAGGGAGCCCCAGGGTGATGCGGAAGCGACTCCGGGCAGGAAGCACTGAGCGACAGCGGAGCGCGGAGCCCGGAGTCCGCCGCTGTTCCTCTCCTCCCCGCCTTTGCCCGCGGCTCCTTTCTCCACGGCTCGCCTTACAGACCTAGCTGCGCACAGGGGCTGTTAACTCACATTTAAGAAGCCATAACCCATTAGAGCAAACGCAGTCATAACTTCATTCAACTCAGCCGCTGGAGAGCTCGGTTTACACAGGTTCCTGTGGGCAACTAGTGGCTCGCCCCGGTGCCTCTCGCCTAGTCATCAGTCCCTAAGAGGAAAAGGGAAAGTTGCCGGGCTGATTCGCGCTTCGACGCAGGCACTTGTTCCCAGGGACAAGTCACTTACTCTCCCCCCACCCACTCCGCATCCCCATCCCCCATTTGATCATCACTCGCGACCTCAGCAGCTGGAGACCCTTAGTCATGGTGGGGAGGGGGAGGGGCAGGAACTTTTCTAAGAAGTTTCCTTTTTACCGAGGGAGTCACAGTGAGTTGATCACGTAAACAGCTCGGGTAGTCGTCGTCGTTCCCACCCCCTTCGCCCCCTCCCCGCTGCGCTTTTCTGGTATTCTTATTAAAGCGGTAGCCCGCTAGCGCTGATAAGCAACAAGTTCCCCAGCGGTCTTCCCGCCCTAGCCTGACAAGGAGAAGGTTTTCTTACCTGGCGACCGGGAAATCTCTGGAGCCGACCTCAGCTTTGCCGGAGCCCCAGGTGTGACCTGAGCAAAGGGCAAGAGAGTGGAGTGCAGGCTGGGTTATTTTTATGGGGTACCCTGAAACTCCTCACTTTCTCTGGGAACTTTGGGTGCCAGGACCCAGAGACTGGCGGTGAGTAGGCAGCCTCAGGAAGCACCCGCTATATAGCAGGGCAGTTGGGCAGTCCGGCAGTCATTGGTAACCTCGCTCATTCATTAGAATCACGTAAGAACTCAAAGGGAAACGTGTCTCTCGGAGTGAGGGCGTTTGTGTAAATCTATAGGTTTTTCAACATCGATGCCAGTTGCTTTGTCTTCTGTAATCGCCAAGGTGGTTGAGAGTTTAAGCTTGCGGATATTGCAAAGGGTTATTAGATTCATAAGTCACACCAAGTGGTGGGCGATCCACTGAGCAAAGCCGAACTTCTCACATGATGACTTCAAACAAGACACATTACCTTCCAGCATCTGTTGGGGAGACGAGATTTTAAGACACTTGAGTCTCCAGGACAGCAAAGGCACAATGGTGAGTAGCAATAAACCCTGCATTATAAACGACAAAATCTTGACATGTTGCTTAACAACGGGCATATCACGGCTTTTCCTAAGCATTTCCCACGCCAAAGAACAGCAGCTTACTCAGGCCAAGGGAATCGGGTTTTTACACAGTAAAACTTTAATTGGAATCATTTGAGATTTAACACAGCACTGTGGAACTGCGTGGAACAAACTTGGAACTGGAGGGGGTGTGTGTGTGTTATGTTGGCTGTTCAAGACTGATGCTTGTCTCCTAGCCGTCTTGTGTTCCATTCTTTGCCTTTACGTGTATGGTGTATGAGCATATTCTATCATTTATATGTGGGCATGTAGTTGACATAGCTAGGGGGTTAATTTCCATCTTAAAACAATAATGCTGTAAGGGGTTGGGATTAGGGGGTGGAGTGGGGTAAGAGTGGAATAAAGGCTCAGAGTTTAGGTGAGGATGGGGGTGGGGTGGGGGAAAGAAATCAGTCAGAAGTGCAAATCATCTGTAATGAAATGGGTAATCTCATAGAAGAAAAGGGTCTCATCAACATGTGATCAACTATTAACAGGATGGCTTTGGCAAAGCCATCCACACGTGACAAAGCGTAAGGAAGTGGAAGAAACCGTCTAGAGCAATATCAAGTGTCACTTAATTAGAGATTTTTTTAGCCTTTTCCTCCTGCTGCGTCGGGTGTGTGATCCAGGCGAACAGAGTCCATTCAGCACCTTGGACAGAGCCAACGGATTTGTCCGAGGTGGTGGTACTCCAGGTAGCTTTCTTCCCCCCGCCTCCCCCGCTGTCAAACCAACCCTGTGTCGCTCTTAAAAAGCGTCTTTTCTGAGGTTCGACTCACACTGAGATCGGGGCTGGAGAGAGTCAGATTTTGGAGCGGAGCGTTTGGAAAGCGAGCCCCAGTTTGGTCCCCTCATTGAGCTCGCTGAAGTTGGCTTCCTAGCGGTGTAGGCTGGAATAGACTCTTGGCAAGCTCCGGGTTGGTATACTGGGTTAACTTTGGGAAATGCAAGTGTTTATCTCCAGGATCTAGCCACCGGGGTGGTGTAAGCCGCAGAGAAGGTAAGCACCGGGGCGGGGACCCCTGCATCCCCAATTCTTGAGCTATTTTGATACTCGATCTTCCGGAAAGGACGTGTGGTGGAGGGGAGGAAGTAAAGGGAAGGCAGGAGAGGAGATTGTTTCTTGGTATTTGCCCAGTTTAAATTGCCCTAGGTGAAAGCCCTGGGGCAAAGCGGGGATTGGGGAGAGCTCAGTCTTCCTGCGGATATAATGAGTTTAGTTAACTTGGACCTGCCAATGTCTGATTCGAATATAAGATTTCTTTCTTTTTTTTCCCCTTCCCCTCCCTCTTTTCCGTTCTTTTTGCTGGTGTGTGTGTGTGTGTGTGTGTGTGTGTGTGTGTGTACGCGCGCGCGTACAGTAAATTCATTACTAATTATGAAGCTTTTGCACAACATTCGATTTCCTAAAATTTGACTTTGTACCATTTAGAATCAGGCGGTGGAGGTAGTATGCAATGGGGAGGTGGAGGTTGGGAAGAGGGAAGGAGGTAACGCTAAATCTCCAACATAAAATGAATCAAGGTAATTTCAGCTCTTCTAGTGAGAAGGATTCATTCTCCCTGTATCTCTCCCTCCCTCTCTTTCCTCCTCCCTCTCTCCTGCCCGCCCCCCTCCTTCCACCCCGCCCCCTCCTCCTGCCTCCATCCCTCCCTCATTCTATCTCTTCCTCTCCGTCGCCCTCGCTGGATGTTTCTTTCTGGGTGTATTATTTTTTTTCTTTCTTTTTCTGTCCTCCCTCCCCGCGAGTTTCGGGCGCTGGCTTGGAGGGCTCCGGCTTTCTCAAGGGAAGGGGAGCCGGCGAGATCGCGCTCCGCTCCCGCTCCGGGCCGGATGCCTCACTGAGCCCAGGTCCGAGTCAGTTGGGGTAACTCAGGGAAAAGGGGGGCCTTTGCTTGGGAGTAGAAGGTCCTTTCCGGACCGAAGAGCCAGGGAACGGGCCGGGTAAGGGGGCCTGGGCGGCTGGAGGCAGTGGAGAACACTCGTAGCTCCGGGAGGCGGCTGGACAGAGCCACCAATCAGCTAGGCGCACAGACCGCCCAGCCAGGGCGAGGTTGGTTGCGTCCGGAGGCGCGGGTGGAGGGCGGCCGGCCCTCCGCCGCCAAGGTGCCTGGGCCACCTCGGTGGGCTGCCAGGCGGGCAGTGAGTGGAAATGAGGGACTTGGCGAGTGAGATAGAAGCGGACTCAGGGCCGCCCAGCCTTCACTTCCACCTCCCCCGCCCCGCCGGCGCCCCAGAGGGACCCCGAGCGGCTGGAGCGTGCGACCGCGTCGTCGCCCTACCTCTCCTCTGGGAGTCCAGGGACTTTTGCACCCCTGGGCCGGGGGCCACCAACCTCTCCACATTCTCACAATCCTCACCCCATCCCTTCTCCGGCCCTTTGTTTCGGCCACTGATCTTGCCCGGTGGCAGTTTTCGCCTCCGGGCTTGGTGGTTCTGGACTCCTCCCCAGATCAGCTTTTCTTAATTAAGAGGCCAAGAATTGGGTGATAGTGAGGGGAGTTAGGGAAAAACCCATTTCCGAAACTCGAGACTCAAAAGATTATTTTAGCGAACGAAAGAAAGAATCACAACTCTGCGCAGGTGGAAATGACGGATTCATAGGCAACGTGAGGATATTGTGGAAATTTAGAAGGAAAAAAATTAAAAAAAAAACTGGCACTTGGATCAGATGACGGTGATAGGCTGCTCCGCACACAAAGGGAGCGTAGGGCAGGGTTTACGGAGCAAGCTGCAGCGAATGGGGCACGGATCGTTCCGAGATCCAGTCGTTTTCTCTGTCAGATCTACGTGAAGGGAGCGAAGGGGAGGGCCGAGGAGGGGAGCGTGGCGGGAGGGGCTGGGCTTGGGGGCGGGGGGATTTCTGATCCGTCTGATGCAATTCCAAGCGTGCTGCAAAGGAACTCCAAGGCGCCCGCATCACCGTCGCCACCCACCCTTCCCAGATGGTGCTGTTTTAAATACGGATCTGCAGGGCTGAACGCAGAACTGGGAGATTTATTGCAAAATCCCGAGAAGGGCGGGGGGGGGGGGACCGGGAATGGAGGGGCAGAATTTAAAGGTGCAACGCATGCTTTTCCCCAGCCAAGCTGCAACCGGTCGGATTTTTTCTTTTCTTTTTTCTCTCTGTCTGCTTGTCTCTGGATTCTAATTCACCAAGGAAGAGGTGTAAATATTGTGACATTTTGAGGCGGCTTGATGGATGGGAAAAAAATCATCCGTCACTCTAAATTGCAGAGTTCCCTCTCGCTGCGCCATGCCTTGCTAAGGAACACTCGCTGCTGCCTAATACAGTTGCCAGGGCTTCAGATGAATGCATCGTTAAGGGAATATTATCCTTTTACTCGACTTGCCAATTTATCTGACACTTGAACTGAGAATACTGTAGATTTCATATCTGTGGAGGACAAGGAGGGGAAATTCTTGTATCCTCGAGATTTTTAACAACTTAAATAAACCTCAAAAGTGTCACGTCATCCTCTTACACACACTTATCCACGATTTGTAAGATGAAATGGTTTCACCTAAAAGTGTTGTGGAAATGCATATCACTTTAAGAATGGTGCACCTGGTATTCACTGTTTATGTGTATTTACATAGAACTCTTCAGCAGGAAGGCAAGAAATTTCAATTTTCCCTGTTTGGAATCAGGCTGATGAGAAGATGAAGGGGGGTGGTGGAGTTAACCTTTAACAGTAACCTGGCCCTTCTTTTGTAGGTATTGCATATTCATATTTGTGTATGAGATTTTAGTTTGGTCTAGCTCCCCCAAAGGGATATAACAGTATTGATTCAGACCAAAAAAAAAATGTGTGTCCTGTTGGTAGCTTTTTCAGTGTCATTGATATAGTAAGACCTACAACACAGCAATTTTGGGAGGATAGAAGAGAATGTCTGAAAGGGTTTTGCAAACTGGGAAGCAAGTGCTCTATAAATGGAAGATAACATTATGACGTTTCTTTGCACGCTGCACTTTTATTTGATTGAACCAGAGTACTAGTTAATTAAAAACATCATTTAATTTGTATGGCCAGAACAATAAATGAAGATTTTCAAAGAAGTGATTAGTTGGCTTACAAAATACTATTTATCAGTTGTCTATCAGTGTAAATGGGAAATAAGGCTTTGAAAAGATCTTAAATAAGCATACATAAGCTTTCTTTTTTATTTACTAGACTCTTTCTCTATTTAATCTCAAATCTAAATTCTTAATAAGAAAAGAAGCTGAATTTAGTTTCTTTCCTTTTCCTGGCCTGTCCTCTAGGGGAAGCTTTAGAAAGAAACAACATACCAAAAGCAGTAAGAGGAGGCAAGGGACTGGATGACCACAGAACAGATAACCAGCCACAAAAACCACGCATAAAAATGAGGAAAAATCAGGATTAGAGCATGCCTTACGGAGGGCTTTTGTTTTTTAATTCTGTAATCTTGGGACCAGACTCCAACTTGCTCAGATAACATTAATTTGATCATATTGCTTACAATCTGTCAACTAAAATTATATCTAACTGAACTTGTTTTTAAATAAACACACTTCTACCAAAGGCTAGTAAAGCTAATTTTTGCTTTTAATTAGGACTAAGTAGTCTAACTGTTTAAGTGATTCTAATGAATATGAACTGATAGCATCTGATTTAAAAACTCTGCTTAAACTAAATTTGTTCTGAACAGCACTGACTTGCCAAAAAATATCTATTTTTGTAGCTTTCTTTTCACTCTATGGATAATTTAATGAGTTGCTTATTTTAATTTTACAACTGCTACCTCAGAAGTATCTCAAATTATCTTTCTTTTGCTGATCTGCTCCTGCTGTGTGTGCGTGTGTGTATGTGTGTGTGTGTGTTCTAGTGGGAATTTAAGCAATGAGTCTTTTAACATGGCCTTTACGTTCCATAATCCATGTAAAGGGCAGTGTGTAGAATTTAATAGTAAATGTAACCATTTGCATTTAGTGAAAGCTTACAGTTATTGAGTGCTATGGAAGTGTGGGGATGCTTAAGGGTAGGAAGAATACATAATTAAACGATTAAAAGAAGAATTTCTCTCTCTTTTGGTTTCAGAGAAACGATAATTTCAAAACTATGAAATCTTTCATTGTTCACTTATTATTGCTTTATAAGAGTCTCTTGAGTAAGAGACACATGTTCCATTTAAAAAAAATAGTAACACTCAAGCAGCATGGTGTTGAGATCAAAAGATCTCATTCTATGGCCCTGCCTCCACTCTCATTTGTGATTGTTGTGGTGTTCATTCTAAGTTTTTGAAAATTTAGATACTTTTTCTTCTCTCTCTCTTTCTTGCTAACTTTCTAAGAGCATCCTTTAAGGAATACTTTCTGCTATATTGTAGACTTTATTTGTGTTTCCTAGTAACAGTATTTCATTCATATTCATATAGTTCTTTAAAAGCTCTTTACAAGTTTCAACATTTGATTTCCTTGTCAATTGTATAAAGTAAGAATCATTCACTACATTTTACTGTAGAGCAGAATTGCCCAAGACCTCACTGGCATTGAGGTAAAATGTTTTTTTCAAATTTCAAGGACTGCGCATATTCCTCTCTAGAACATGATACTTCAAACCCAACTAAGCCATCTAAAGGAATTGTAGGCCTTATTTCCTTCTATTTTGATTTATTTAATTAAAAAATATTTATGAGTAATTTCCAAAATTCTGTAGAATGCATGGAAAGTTTTAACCAGTCTGTGATCTTCCCTTCAGAAACCATTCTTTGCCTTTCCCACAGCTGGAGACTCAAAGAAGGTAGAAATCTTCCTGGAGCTGACACACTAAATCACAGTTACTAATACCACCCCCCCCCCCAAAAAAAAACCCACAGTAAATAGGCCAAAGCCAAGAAGTACAATACTTTTTACTCATGAGTCATAGAATCTGAGGGTCGGGAAGATTCCTAGAGGTCATTTAGCCCAGCCTATATCTGATGCATGAATTCAGGCTGGCTTATTTTCTTTCAACCCTCTGGAATTTCATCCCAGTCTTGGATGCCTGGGTACTCATTTATCTTGATAGATAGCCTGTGAATATCTTATGTGGAGCATGAGCTTATTGGCCATTTCCCAATTTACCTTAAAAGTATACCTTCTAGAGAGACTCTTAAACACTCATAATTTTATTCATTAAGTATTATTTGATAATCTGTTTTGTGCCGAGAATTGTGTTGGAATCTGGAGATCCGATCCTGAGCGAGACTGAAAGGTCTCTACCTTGGTGGAACTTATAGACTTAGAGAAAAGGACCGGTTCCTTTATTTCCTCTCATCTTAAAAAGGGACTGGTTTCTGGATTCTTACCTCTTTGAAAAGAACGTAGTGAACCAGATTAAAAGCCTGAGTTCAAGCTTTGCTCCCAACTAGTTGTCAACAGCTAGAGAAGTCAAGCAGTCACCTCATCTCTATTTCCTCACACATAAACAAGGAGGATGCTCGGAATAAACTGTTCTCTAACCTTTGATGCTTTACAATTTTAGACACCAACAATTTTTAACTTGTTAAGAAGTACATTATGAAAGATCAAAGCAATATATTTAAGCCCTGCATAGAATTCTGAGTCTTGAACCTATCTTTTTTTCAGGAATGATAACAATGAAAATTTCAATATGAAAAATTATCTCAAACTTCTCCAGACATGCTTTAAAAGGGGGAATTGTGATAGAAGACCCACTATCAAATTTTATGCCATTTTCTTCATGCAGGCAGATGTTTACTTTTTCAGGTCATTTCTTTTTTTAAATCAAAGATGTTACATGCTAAAATTATCTGGGTCTCAGGAATTATGCATTATATACACAAAAATGATGGATAATTAGATGGACCAACCAGTGGAAGTACTAAAGGGAGCGGGTAGCCCTGGGATTGCAGAAGGTGTGTGGGCATTTTGACATCCAGGAAATGCTATAGATCTGTCCTTAGCTAACTCAGCCTGGTGGAGATAATTAAGAAAAAATGTGGGTGTAGAAAGACTGCAAGCCATTCCTTGGGATTGGCTAGATTGCTGCCGTAGTTCAAAAACAATTGGCACAGCCACCCACACTGGACATGATTGCCCTTTGATGAGGCAGCTATTGACTTTTATAAAGATGCCATATTTAAAATAACTTCTGATGCACTAGGGATGACAGACATCAGTCTTGAATTCTTTTTTAGACAAGTGGCAAAACATATTCCAAAGCATTAATTAAAGAAAACTTTAAAGTCCAGTTTCTAAAAACCAGCAGTTCAACAATGTGTGCAACCTCAGAATTTAACAACTCAGCCTGAAGCTGACAGAAACCTGTAGCTTATATGAGACATTTTAACCAGATGTAGACATTTTTGGGGGATCTCTACAGGAAATAGAAAGTACCTTGCCAATGTTTTTAATCTCTGTGTGAATGTTGAATGTACTTCAAAACCTTCATACACTAGGAAGACGGATTCAACAGCTGCCCTAAAGAGTAGAAGAAAATATTGATCTTTTTGCCCAAAGTGCATGTTGTAGTGTCACAGTATCTAGAAATCTCCTCTGCCCAGAGTTCATGTTGTAGTATTGTGATATATAGAAATCCCTTCAGAATATGCTAAATTCCCTACTCATCGGTACCAGGAGGAGTTGGAATTGCTTTAACTCCATCCTTAAGGAAATATATCAACTATGTAACAATCTCTAAGTATTAAGTCCACTGGGGGAAGAAGTACCCAAACCAGATGACTTCGTGAAGACTCCACAGATACTTAAGCCTGTGGGGTTAGGACATTGCAGGGAGAGTGAACGCTGGAGACAGAGAGGAATTGTGTAGAAAATTGAGTAGAGAAATAAAAAGGGAAGCCGAGATAGGCTTCGGAGTATCCAGAGGCTTTTGGGTCCTCTCAATGAGTATTCCTTAAGGCCATTTGTCCATTGAGACTGTTCTCTACTTTGCATGCTCATTTCTGTTTTGGTTACTTTAGAAGGAAACAATGATTCCTTGGCTTTCACCTTTATCCCTTCAGCAGATTTCTCCCCAGCAACTTCCATAATCAATATTTAAAAACTATTCCCACTATCATTGTTCTTTACCACATGTTGAACTGACATGGGGTTGTAGCCACTCTTGGCAGTCTGGTAAAAACCTACGTAAACTCTTCTCAGAATAATATTTCTAAATGCATAAAAGTATAAGATGATAAAGGAAGCCAATTACATTGATACCCAGGTATAAAAATATTTAAAAACTGTATATTATGTGACAGTAATAGTGCTAGTGCACTTTTTATGCATTAAATGAGATCTAGTAGCATGGTTAATACTATAATTTTGAAGTAATGATAAACATTGATGTATTTTGAAACATCTAAAACAACTGGCATAATATAAAAGTGTCTGATTTCTGTTGAGAATGAAGTCTGTAAAAACCACTGAATAACATTTCCCACATATGTTTGACAACAGATCGCTTGAGGGGGGCACTGACTAACAGCATAGATTCAGAAATGTTACTTTAGCCAAGGCCAAAATCAGCCATTCAGTTCTCCTTCCTGGTGGAGGAAATTGGCATTGGAAGAAAACTTTTAAGATTCCCTTTTGCCATTACACAAGCTGCAAAGTGAGGAAAGGACCAAATGATGAGATAGCTAGGGTGTGGTAGGCATGTTTCCATTGACTGAGCTTGCTCTCACCCTAATGTTTATCTTTAGCATCAGCAGCACAATTCCACTGCTCTAGAAATCCATCACTCCATTGAAAAATAGAGTAAGTTCAGACTCTGTCCACACTCGGAACACTGCTTCAGATAACCCGGTACAACTTCACTACCTCAACAGATCATTAAAACTTCATTTTTTGATATTACTATAATAAGGTAGGATAACATCAACTTTGCATTTATCTAGTGCTAAGTTCTTTGCTTTGTGTTTGACATATATTATTTAATCCTCAAAGTAAGTCTTGGAGATAGATTATATACTAATTGTATAAACAAGGAAACTAGAACTCAGGGAGTTTAAGTAACTTGTCCAAACAAACACAGCAAATCTTAAGTGGAGAAGCGGAACTTCAAACCTAAAGTTTTCTGATTTCAGAGTCAGTTAAAAAAAATCCTGCCTCCCTACATATTAGCTTATTACTGTTTTGGTTACTTTAGAAGGAAACAATGATTCCTTGGCGTTCACCTTTACCCTCTCAAACAAATTTCTCCCCAGCAACTTCCATAATCAATATTAGGTTTAATTAGGTTTTTCCATTTCAGATGATTGTGACATGTACTTCTTAAGAGATCTTCACCACAACCCTTTGAGAGGTCTGAGAACCTCAAAATTAGTGGTCATAAATACTTCTTTTGAATAATTTCAAAATTTTGCTAACTGATGAAAGACTTTCAGATTGCTAATTATTACCTGCCCTTTTTTAATTTTTTATTTTTTAAGAGAGAGAGAAAGAATCAATTTTATTTAGTTTTTCACGTGGCTTTTGTTGCCCTGACACTTAATTGTGTATGTGGGGTTCAAATCCGTGTCCTTGTGCATGCCAGGAAAGTGCCGCATGCACAAAAGCCACAGCTCCAGCCTACCTGTCCTTTTTGAAGCCCAGTATGCACAATCATAAAATAGAGAATGTGATAATAATATTTAAAGTAGTTTGTTAGGATTAAATAAAAGAATAATATAGTCTAACTTTATTGAACTTACTATAATGATTAGACGACATTTCCAAGCTTCACTGAATCTTCCCAACCTCTCTCTCAAGGCAAAGATTCTTCTTAGTTTAAAGACACTGTGGGAGGGCTGGAGAGGTGGGTCAGTGGTAATGCACTTGCCTGGCATATGTGAGGACCTGGGTTTGATCCCCAGCACCACATACACAACTAGGTGGAGGAAAAGCGAACACCAGATGAAAAAATAAAATGAATTCTTTTTCTCTTTCTCACACTTTCTCTTTAAAAAAAGAGAAATTGTGACACCAATTAGCTAGTTAACTATTCTAAATTAGTAGAGCCAATAAGTGGCAAAGGTTAACTTGAACCTACGTGTGCCAAGGTCTTTCTTTTCATTATTGAACTAATTTTAAACTTCTACATAAGCTTAGCTGTTATCATAATCTTTGTCATGCCTAAAACACTGCCAAGATAGAGAATTGTCCAGAAAAAGTGTCTATTCACTGAAAAGAAAGATTTGAATCTGGAACTCTTTACCTGCGCATTCTTGATTCCACTTACTTTGGTTTATTACCCAGTGGATAATGTCTAACTCCTTTCTTAACTTGTTTAGGGCAGTTCCAAGTCAGTTGACTTCTGAGAGTTATTGAGTAAGAAACGTTATAAATTGTTTAGATTAGGATTTAGTGTGTTTAGAAGCCATTTCATAAGTTTGCCTTTTCTAACTCTTACTAGCTATAGTACTGCAGATGCTGTGATGAGGAACACCCTCTCCAAAGACACACAGTGGATGACAAACCTCCAAACCTAACATGTTGTTTACACACAGGGAGAAGAAGAGAATGGACAAGCATAGTCTTAAACGTAATTACAAGGCTTACATAGATTCCTGATGGGGACTAAAATGTTTATTGGCTATCCTTGTGCAATTGAATGTTCTCCTACCAAAGACTCCACTCCAAACTTGGAGCTTCTCTGGAAATGCATCTCATTTGGGAGAATGCAAGGAGTTGGTATCTGGGTGCACTGTGTATTTGCACCAACTCAGCAATCAGAACATCAGCTCTAGAAGCACAGCTGGGTGATAATCTAGGTAAAGGAGTTATATGTCTGCTTGCACATCTTCCTGACAAATTTCATCAAGCCTCCTCCTAGAAAACAACTCCTAGAAACATGTGGTTTTAAATGAGAGATTGGCTGCACAGTGGTAAATCTCAGATAGCAGAAGTAAGTGGTCTTTTCAGAGTTGTTGAAGTCGTGTAAAGAATCAAAGACTTGGAAATCCATAGACAGGCCCATCCTACCTCCACCCTGATTTACATAGGGAAGGACACCTTGAACTCATAATGTATTTGAATAGGTCCCAGAGATCAGAAACCAGCCCAGCAGAAAGGGATGATTAGAAAAGACATTTTGATATATGAAAAAGTTCCCCTGAGGCTTTGTCAGAGATAACTAAGTTATAGAATAAATAGAAGAGTAAGAATCTTAACTTGGCTCAAGACTCTGTCTTTAGGGGAAATAATTACAGGTATTGCAAGTTTAGTTTATGAAATGATTTACAGTTCCTGAAAAAAAAAGTCCAAATTTACATGGGAAATAGTGTCTTAAGGATGATCTAGTTGGGGCTGCAGCAGTGGCTCAACGGTTTTGGTGCTTGTCTGGCAAATGCAAGGACCCGAGTTTGAACCCCAGCACCAGTATACAATGAAGTGTTGGAGCAATGAAGGCCACATGGAAAACTAAATAAAACTGATTCTCTCTCTCACTTTTTCTCTCTCTCTTACTGTCCCTGTCTCTCAAAAAAAGAACATGATCTAGTTTTCTGATTTTCGTAGAGCATTGATCTGCTGGATCATTTCTTTCTGAGTTATGGTCTGATTGTGCTGCTAGGTTTGACAACCCTAGTTTAGAGCCCACTGACCTAATTTTATTGGCTGGGCACCTGAGGTACATGGTAGTGAAGATGATGGTTGTGTATTCCATTAACATTTATGTGGCATTTATGGTATTTATATGGACAGTTTTAGGGTAGTAAAGGGGCTTGCCCAAGAAAGTGACAGATTTAAAATTAGGATCCAAGTTCTTTTGACTACTGTCAAGACTTTGAAATCATATCACATAGCAATAATATTTCTTTGATTTCCCAGTGGTTCAGGAGACTAAGGCAGGAAGATCTCAAGTTCAAAGCCAGTCTCAGTAACTTAATGAGGCCCTATGCAACTTAGTGAGAACTTGTCTCAAAATAAAAAGTTTTTAAAAACGGACTGGGTATGTGGCTCAGTGGTTAAGCACCCCTGGATTCACAAACCTGTATAAACAAACAAAAACAACAATAATAAACACTCAAAAATGAACAATTTGTGCAAGATTTTAATTAACTTGATTTTCAAAATAAGATGTTTTGTACACAACTTAGGTTAATTATTAACATAATTGACAAAGCAGTAATTTTTTTAGAAAAAAAAATTTGTCTAACAACTAGTCCAGAATTTGTCAAACTTCTACATATCTTTTAGATAAGTTAGCATCATGTAGCTTAGCATGATTGTCTTAGGGAATTCAACTTATTTTTATTCACTTTACTCTAATTAGTTTTTGTGTGCAGACAAAATGGAAGGCAAAGGAAATTTGGCTTGCAAAGTAGTTCTAACATGATCTGCATCCACAATCTGGTTGTAATGCTACAGGAATATGTTTATCATGTGAGAATGGCAATTCAAGTCAGGATTCAGTATCGACATAAAGCAACAAGCAATGCAAAGTTAGCTTCAATGATTTATACTGGGAACTCTCTTTTTTATTATTAATAGGTCAGTGGATGATAATATGTTTGGTTCGTTATTCCCCAGGCCTCTAGGAAAACATGCCTATGAAATAAAAGATCCTCGGTGCTAAAGATTTTACTAATTTAGGAGAGGCATGAAATTTGGGAGTAAAGGAAGTGTTTGGGTCTTTGCCTTTTCCAATTTAGTACAGAGACTGTCTTGAGGAAAGATGCCTGTAATCTGAATTTGTGTCTTGGAAATTTATTTAATTTGTATAATGGCATCAACATCTGACTTCCAGAATTGAGCATCTAGCCTTAATCTACCCATCAAAACACACACACACACACACACACACACACACACACACACACACTCGATCTTTTAAATCATGACTACTGTCAAAGTAGCAAAAATGAATTTCCCAGAGTGCATATACAGCTATGATTACAAGAAAAAACTCAGTTAAGGAATCTTGGAATTTAAATACATGGCTCTGCTCTTCCCCATTCATTCTTCATTCCACCTCATCTCC
>PVKS010032243.1:0-22737 GCA_004027875.1 Aplodontia rufa | reverse complement strand
TCTTTATTGAAGGCGCAGCAGAAAAGCAAGAGAGCGAAGAGAAAAAGCGGCTGCCAGCAGGGAGAGGAGCTTTACCTAAGGCTGATGTATCTTAGCTTTATTGGTTGGAACTAATTTTTCTATTTTGAAAAGGTGGCGGGCCCTTCCTTGAGTGGTGTGGGAGCTGCCATGGGGAGAGCGTCATGGAGCAGGCGCCAAAATCTCCCGGAAGAGAAGCACCTCAGGCACCATCTTAACCAACATTTTCTCCCTCATTTATTTGCTTATCCAGTCACTTATTCATATCAGTGTAGACTCGTGCCCCATTCTAACTTTTCTGTTACACTTTTTATTCCAAATTAAATTTGTTTCGCCTCTTCTCAGTTTCCCCCTTTTTAGCATATAGCATCTTCCCAAATCCCACAATCCCTCTCTCTGCCTTTCCCCCTCTATCTTTCCTCCACCTTTCCCTCTTTCCCCGTCTCTTTCATTTACTGAATATTAACTGAGAACTAGACACTATTTGTCTCTCAGGGAGAAGGTGATAAATAATGCATAGTTCATGTTCTCCAGGAGTTAACAGCCTAGAAGTTTCTGCTATGTGTCAATTACCATGCCAGGTCTGAGGATGTGAAGAAGGCACTTTGGGGACACCCAGAAAGAGACGCTACTTGAATTCTCCATGGTTATTCTTCTGGGTTTCCAACGTGCATTTACTCCATAATGCAGTTCATTGATTTACAGATTTCCTTACACTGCATGCTGTCTAATGAGCTTATGTTATTTGCAAATTTCAACTTCTGCGTTAAAAATCCTCAAATATTTCTCCCTCTTTCTCCCAGTTCTCTCCTAGGCTCCAAACTTATTTATTTTACTGTCACCCGCAGTAGTCCGGGGATACCTCAAATGATGTTCAGATAATTTCTTCCTCCTTGTTTAAGCCCAATAAAGTTTAAGCCCAAACTTTATTAATGACACCACTACTATTATCAGAGGCAGAAACCTGGGATTCACTGTGAGTAACTCCATGCTATTTTCTGTTTTAAGCCAGGCACCAAGCTCATTGAACCTACATCCCGAAGATATCTCAAATAATTTAGTACTATGTTTTCTCAGTATCTCTGCTTTTGTACATGATGTCTCCCCTGAACTCTAATTCACCTTCCATAATTCTTCCAGAGAAAGCATTCTGAATGCCAAGTCTGATCATATTCTCTTCTTATTTAAAGTATTTTCAGCATTTCTGTTCAGGAGAAGTCCCACACATACAAGACCATTTGAGGTGTGTTCTTAATCTGTCTTGTCCTGGCAGAGCACTTGCATGGTTTAGTCACCTTGAGCCACATGCCAGTCAGCTTTCTGGTTCAAGTGGCCTTATGTACGGCCTTCCCAAATCTTAGATGACCACTCCTCATTTCCCATAAACTTACACTCTTTCATCAAGGTCATCTCGAACATTTTCTCTGAGTCCTTTTGCAAACTCTGCAGAGGTAGTTACTTTTCTCTGCCTTCATAGCATGCAGATATTTCTTGGACAACTTTTACATTAAATTTTCATTGTTTACATAGGTAAATTTCCTATCATAGGCTTAGTTACAAGCAAATAGGAGCAATGCTTTCTTTGTGTCACATTGCCGACCACATAGTAGCTAGTTTTCAATGCACATTTGCTCAACAAGGAAAGAAATACAAATCAGCAAGCATTTTCTTCCTTCCCAGCAAGATTCTAGTTACACAGTGATGTTTTCTATTTTGTATAAAAATATATTATCCAAATAATTTTACCTTCAGTTGATTTCCTTTGTTAAGCAAAGAGAAAATCTATTATCCAAGGTCTTTGAGTTTCAGACACATTTGGCAACTTTCTTTTTCTTTTTTTTTTAAGAGAGAGGGACAGGAGAGAGAGAGAGAGAGAAGAATCAGTTTTATTTAGTCTTTCATGTGGGTTTCGTTGCTCAGACACTTTGTTGTGTATGTGGTACTGGGGTTTGAACCCATGTCTTCTTTGCTCATGCCAAGCAGGTGCTGTAACCACCAAGCCACTGCTCCAGCTCCGTTAGGCAATTTCTTGTTGAGACATTTATAATAACAAACGTCACTGAAGAGTTTAGCTTGTGACATGCAGTTGTAAGGATGGGCACAGCATGAGCACTCTGTGATGGCCTTTTTCCTGTTCCCACTTTTCCTTGCCTGGCCGTGCCATGCTCCAAATTTGTGCTGTTCCCTCTCCTTGCCCAGCAGCCACATGGCACTGTCCTGGCTCCTACTCTTCCAGATGTTTTTCCCATTTCTCCACTTGTATCTCCTTCATCACCTTGCTTAGCTCCCAAAGCTGGAATTTCTTGAACACACTTGATTCCCAGGAAAATAGATATGCTTGTATTTCTGGTAGTTATGTGTATCTTTGAATTTTAGCAGCACTTTTCTGTGCATTTTATTTCTAAAGTAAGGTTATGACTTGGGCTGTCATTTCCATTTGTAGAACTCTTAATATAGTCCTTTAAATCTATGTTAGCACATCATCCCCAGGCAGAACAAAAATCATCCAAACATTTAAGCATAGGGCAAACAGGTAGAGTGAGGATTTGATCCCACTGTTGAGGGCCATTATCTCCAATTTTCAGATAAGTGAATTGAGATTCACAGAATTTGTGCCTTCCTTAATTTTCTTCAAATAAAAACAATTGGGCTTCAATTCCTGTTTTTTTTTAAAAGTATTTAACTGATATACAAAAACATAAAAATTGAACAGATTAATGGTGCAACATGCTGTTTTGACACATTTATACATTGTCAAATGTTCAAATCAAGTTAATCATATCTATCTCCTCAAACATTTATCATTTTTATGGTGAAGACTCTAATATACTTTCTTCTAGCTTTTTGAAATGCACTGTTCATCATTGTTATTTATAGTTATCCCACTGTGCTATAGCACACCAGAACTTCTCTCTCCTTTCTGATTATAACTTAGTGCTCATTTGTTGACCCTTTCTCCTTCCTGACTCCTCTGTCTTCTCCCCAGCGTCTGGTAACTACCTTTCCACTACCAACTTCTTATGAGATTAACTTTTGTTAGACACAATGTACTAGTGAGTGAGTACTTGTCTCTGTATACATGGTTTATTTCACATAACACAGTGATTTCCAGTTCCATCCATGTTGTCACAAGTGGCAGGATTTAATTTGATTTTTTATGGCTGAATAGAATTTCATTGTGTGTGTGTACCATATTTTCTTTAGCTATTTGTCAGTTGATGGACATTTCAGGGATTGGGGATCTTGGTTTAACTTAAAATCCTGTGTACTTTTCAACTCAGAGAAGCCGGATCCTGATGACTTCATTTGTACCCAGGGAAAGTAGCATCTAAACTAAAACCACACAGAAATATCTCAGTGGTCAGAGCCAATATTTCCTTAGGAGATAGTTAAGTCTGAATTTTGTTCTGTTTAAGAGATAATTACAATTAAAATATTGAAATCAGATATAGTCTTTTTAAGTTTTGATTTTCTGGCTAGTGAATATTCACAAGTATGATTTATAAGGCATCTATATGTGTATGTTTTGTGCTTATTGCAGAAAAG
Source organism: Aplodontia rufa (assembly GCA_004027875.1). Taxonomy (NCBI): domain Eukaryota; kingdom Metazoa; phylum Chordata; class Mammalia; order Rodentia; family Aplodontiidae; genus Aplodontia; species Aplodontia rufa. The sequence goes on along the minus strand of PVKS010032243.1, from coordinate 19,173 downwards.
GAAAATTCGGAGGCATTGTCATCTGTTTCATTGCCTTTTCCATGACAGAAAAGGATCAACCATGAAATGAAAATGTTCTTTTTCAATGGAAGTGTCTCTGCACTCATATTTTCTTTTAATGCTTTGGGGTTTGTTGTGAAAAGCAACTAAAAAGTCAAATGTAAACAGAATGGCTCAGGAAGTCATGAGATCTATATATCATCACATCCTGATAACCACTGAAATTAGAAGCTTTCAGAAAGAACCAAGACGAGCCTATCCTTTCCTTTTTCTCTCTTGATGTAACTGACACTATTCACAGCAGCCCAGTTGTGTTTCCTTGGAACAGCTGTAGGGAATATGGGCAAAGACCACAGCAAAATAGTAGTAAGATACATCCAGGAAAGCCAGTTAGTTTCCAAACGGCTCAGCTCACTCGTGAAAACTTTCATTCTACTCATGACAGCAGAAATGCTGATTCAACACACTGGAAGCCTGGCAGACAGTCCTAGGATTTTGGTCACAAATTGCACTCAGCATGTGGGCTATAGGGCTTGATTTAATCTGGGTAATTTGGCAGCAACTACTCACTGTATTTTACTGTTTGATTTGTTTCATTTGGTTCATTTTTAAGAGGGAGGGGACCTTCAGAGGGAGGATGAAACAAGAAATGCAGGTATGTCCTTGCTTTGAATGGATTCTAGCATTTTTGTGAGCTGAAGCTGGCTCTAGGAATGTCCTTAGGTAATGTTGGGAGGGAGGCTATCTGGTCATGCTGCTCTCCTGATGGTATCTCTCTGTCTCTTCTCTCCTGTGAGCTGCTTTCCTGCTTTGGCCATCTCGGCAGACAGTCTTCTCTAGGTGCCTGGAAAATCAGACTGTTTAGTTGGAGCCAATGTTCATTTTTCCTGTTCTTTCAAGTCTAACTGCAAATGAACCCAGTTGTTTGTTTCGTAGAACAGAATTCACAGCTGATGAAGGCATCATTCTACAATCTTATCAGCTTTTAGAAATGTCATTTGTAGTGAAATGCCACAGAAGTAAAGGTCCCAAAGTATCATTCCAGAATGCTGCCCATACACATTGATTTTACAAAAATAAATGAAAATAGCATTTTAAATAAACTGAATTTTCAATTTTCAATATTTTTAAATGTCATCAACTAAATAAGAATGACTCAAACACAAATTTAAACAAATAAATTAAAAAATACTACCAAAAAGGTGAAATGGATAATAGAAAGTCCAGCAGTTTTAAATTCAAATTTATGTGGCTTTAAATATCATTATTATTATTTCTGGGCTCTTTTTCCTTTAAGAAAATAAATATTTGTGAATAGGATTCCTTATATAAAAAATGAGGCTAAGGATACATACCAGCATGGCTGTGTGAAGTTAAGAATACTATCTGTAGAATGCCTGACACATATTGGGATTTACTAAATTCATTTATTGTTATTAATGATTTTTTAATCAGATTTTAATGATTGACTTTGTGTTACTTAACCATGTTACAAATATCATCAACTGAATTTGTAACACATTTTTCCCAAAATATTTTTATAACAGTATATAAAGAGTAGAAACATCAGTAGAATGAAGATTTATTACACTGGAGAGTTATTATATTTCAGATGGTAAATGAGGAATTATAAGCAAGTAATACAGCTTTGCCCAATTACAAACGCTATAACAGGAGTGTACTTAGTTAAGAACATAGCAAAACACACTTAATTGTACATATTTCCAAGAGCTACTGTAGTCTTTGTTACAAGTGGATTTATATTGAGAAATTTAATGTATTTCCATGGTAGGTCCCTGGAATACTTGATTTTCCCTGTAGCAATTTTGTCGCTCCCCGAAGCATTCCGGAGCGGGGAGTGGCGGAACGACCCGGACCTGGGCCGTTCCCGGGGGCCGAGTCAGGACAGGGCTGGGAACCAGGAGCGAGGGGGGTGAGTGCCATTGGCCAGAACGAGGGACCTTCCCGGCAGGGGAGAAAAGAACTCAGTCTCACACACAGGTGGCACTTTGAAACTTCTCTCCCGTTTTATTTCTCCCGCACATCCGTAGATATAGCGAGAGCAGGCTGCTAAGGGACCAATAGTGAAGTGGCAAAACTAGCTCGTTTCAGCCAATGAGGGACTAGTATGTTGGTGACGTCATCTATCACCAACTGGAAAGGTGCAGAGAGAAAGAGAAAGTAGCACTCCGGTGCAGGCACGTAACTCGCCTTGCTCAGAGCGCAGGAAATGTGAAGGGGGAGGAAAGAAAAGTATTATGATGTCCAATATAGCGATTTTCCTTTCGCACAGAGCCCAACACAATTTCACTCATTTTAACATGAGTAGATGATTTTCAAGACAAATTAGTATTCATAAAATGGTTTTAGCTGATTCTTGTGATGTCTGGTTATGGCCAACAAGTTCATGGGAAAACCTCTTTAGATCAGTGTTGGGGGACAATTCTGCATCAGCCATGTAAAACTTCTAATATTTGTGAATAACAACCCACAGCATTACATGGATTTTTTTTTGTCCAAATTCATTTCACTTTAATAAAATAATGGAAGTTTATACAAATGAGAACAAATGCTATTTATTCAGACCTTACTATGACAAGGGAGTCAGCTACCAACATTTTAATGTGATAAATATTCAAACCAAATGTGGACAAAAGAGTAGAAAAGCTATATAATGGAGCAATGAAAAGGGTTCAAATATTCTCTGCTTGAGGGATGTGGGTGTGGAGAAGCTGGTGTTGGGCTAACCAGATGTGAGACATTGTATGTGATTGTTTCAGGGAGGATGCTTGGCTTCTTCTGGTTGGCCTTAGGTTGGAAGTAGAGTTATACAACAGGAATGTTGTTGATTATCAGTAGAGTCCTTACTATTTGAGGCTGATTGCTACACAGATTGTGGCTTGACTTCTTGGAGGTCTTGCTCAGAAGTTGTGGGTTGATTTCATGGTCTCATGGCTGCTGGGTGTGGGACAGAGCTCTGTTTTCATATGTGGACCTGCAGTTATGTGTATGTACCTGTCTGTAAGAGCTAGATATAAACCCAAAAAGTCTGAATCTAGATTTTACACAGCATTACATGGATTTGCCTATAAACACTGGTATTGCCCTGAGCCACAGAGTTAAACTCTGATAAGGTAATGCCAACATGAGGATTTCAACTTTTTTGTGTATGGTACTGCAGTTTGAACCCCACCATTCAGCTAGGTCTCCAGCCCTTTATTTTTTATTTTGAGAAAGGGTATTGATATATTGCTGAGGCTAGCCTTGAACTTGGAGCCCTCCTGCCTCAGCCTCCCGAATGGCTGAGATTACAGGTATGCACCTCTGTGCCTGGCTGCATGTTCCAACTTTTGTCTGATAAATTCTTAGTAGGTATGGGTCTAGTAGTGCATTCTAAATTTTGATGTTTGTTTAAAGAGGTCAACTTATGTCAAATATTTGTTACTTTTTCTTCAGATACAATTATCCATTACTCTTGAATTATCTTAAATTCAGTTTCCAAACCTCTACTTTTGTTATTTTTCTTGGCATCTTTTATGATTTCTGACCCAGAGAAAGTCCAATGCTGAGGAAATTAGAAGTCCTTGAATCTAATTGTTGTTCTCTATCTATCTGTTTTCTCAGAGCCCTTTTGGGGGTTCTCTGACTCTTTTACCTTACACTTCTAAATCCATTTCCTGTCCAGGTTTGTGTTTTTTTGGTTCTTGGGGAAAACATGTTAGAATGAAGATGTTACCAGGTGAGGTTAAATTCACAGATAACTCTGATTTCATGAGCACTGAGAAGGATGCTATACCCACGAATTAGGACACTTTAGTGGTGGTGGTGGGGGCCACACATGGAGGCTGTTCTATAACAATGATCCAGAATGGCTACTCTGTCCTAGGAAGAGTTTGATATTTGTTGAGGGAAAGGCACCATTTGACTTTTGTTGGTACAGTTTGACATAGCACACATAAGCTGTTTTGTAAAAATCAGCATTTTGTGTAACTAGTATTTTGTTTTCATAAGGCATTTTAAGATATATAGTACTGTTTAAGTCTTAATTTGAAAAGAACCAAAATACATAAAACATTTAACAATAAATTTAATAATCTTCCTTATCTACCTTTTTCATTTACCTCCTTAGAAAGCCCACAATGGCTTCCTGTTTCTTATACCCTTTTCTGTCTTTCCAGTCTGGCTTTATATTCCCTAGAAGTTTTTCAACTCCTTACCTTTGGATGTCATTTTTGATTCCAAATTTAAATACTTTAAGAAATTTTCTATGCTTCCATTGTTTTTGTGTTACTACTCTTATATGCATATTTAGATTTTTGAGATGGCATAAACCATGTTCTTTTGTACCTTCAAAGTACATTGAGAATCCACAACTTCTTACCAATTTTATTGCTATCATCTTATCATCTTAGTCTAACACATCATCATTTCTCATATGGACTATTGCAGTGACCCCTAATGTGTCTCCTTAATGGTTATTATAACTGTATCACTGTGGTAATTCTCCATACAGAAACCAGTGTGGTACTCTACAAGATAAGCTAGATCCTATTATTCCTCCACTGAAAATGCTCCAATGGTTTCCTACAGCAGTTGAGTAAATGTGAAAATAAATATAATTGTTTACAATGTCCTTCATTTCTGACATCTTTCTGGTTTTTCCCCATTCCAGCCATACTACTGTATTTTATCTTGGCCAAGTGTGCTGTGTATGGTACTATCTCAAACTGTTTGCATTGTTGTCTTTTGTGCTAAGGTATCTACAAGGTTTCTTGGGTTTCTATGCAAATCTCAGTTTGATCTTTCCAGACAATGCTAAGTAAAAATATAAGATTCATTGCATGTCCTACCTCTATTCTTGCTTTATTTATCTTTGTTGTGGTCTAAATGTGTCTACTGAGATTCATGGTTTGAAGCTTAATGGTCAATGTAGTAGTAGTTGAGGCCTTTAGACAGTGAGTAAGACATGAGGGCAGAGCCTTCATGAATGGGATTAGGGCCTGTTATTGTTTAGATATGTGATGTCCCCAAAAGTTCATGTATGAGGTAGTGCAAGAAAGTTCAAAAGTGTCATGATTGGGTTATGAGAACTGTAGCCTAATCAGTGCATTATTCCACTGATATGGATTAACTGGGCAATTACTGTATGCAGTAGAGTATGGCTGGCAAGCACAACACTCTCTCTGCTTCCTGACTGTCATGTCCTGAGCTGCTTCCCTGCTCCACATGCTTCCAACATAACGTTGTACCTCACCTTGGGCCCGAAGGAATGCATTTAGTTATCTATGGAATGAGACCTCTGAAACTGATTGCCAAATAAACTTTTTCTCTACTAAAATTGTTCTTGTCATGTCTTTTAGTCAGAACAGTGAATAAATTGACTAAATACATGGTCCAAAGGAAAGGGCTTGAGAGGATGTGTTCTTTGTTTTTTACTTTTATGCCACGTGAGAACACTGAGTGCGAGATGCCATCTTGGAAGCAGAGAACAAATTTGTCAGTGCCTTGATTTTTCAACTTTGAGCCTTTGGAATTGTGGGAAATAAATTTATATTATTTATAAATTATCCAGTTTTGGGTATTTGGTTATAGAAATATCAGTGGACTAAGATAATCTTCATAGAATTCATCATTGAATGTTATATTACATATTTTGCTTTTTTTGGGTCTGATTCCCCAGAGAAGGACGTAAGCTCAATGAGAACTTTGTCCGTTGTGTTCACTGTTATATCTGCAGTACCTCCATATAGGGATTTTCAATTACTATTAATTGCACTAGGTAAAGATAGTGATGGGCAATGAAGAAGAGTGGAACCTATTTCTTACAGAAGTATAAATTAATAGTGAAGGTGGGAATTGGCCACATATTTTTTAAGTATGGACACATTTTGATATTTTATATTTAGATGACATTTCAAAGCTGCTGGGTTATATGTTATTATCGGTAGACAATTTGTAAGAACTCATTTTTTCAGACACTAGTTATCAAAATAAGAACTCTAAGCTATTCATCCACTTATGTTTATTTACATCAATTAAAAATTGATGTAGGGGCTGGAGCGGTGGCTCGGTGGTTACGGCACTTGTCCTGCATGCGTCAGTACGTGAGTTCAAACCCCAGCACTATGTATGCAACAAAGTCTCGGAGCAACGAAAGCTGCATGAAAGCTAAATAAAAATTGTTTCTCTCTCTCTGTCCCTTGCTCTTTTTTAAAACAATGGATGTAAAAAAATTTAATGTAAAAAAAAGATCTCAATGGTATGAATGTTTTAGAAACTACTAGTAGATAGGAATTAGCATATCAGATATCACTTAGCAGTTTTCCCAGCATCAAATGAAATAAAATTGAGGACTTGGGGTTCCTTTTCAGTCCTAGGAGAGAGAGATTCCTTGGAAAAATAGTTCTTGGCCCATGAAATTATACAGAGCCAAAGAGATTAATTTTCCACGTTGAATAGAGATGATGCTGATGTTAATGATGAAAATAACAGCTGATACATATTAAAGGTCATCGTGTGCAGGTACCATTCTAGGTGGTAGCTTGTGTTAACATCACTGTACCTCCGTGAAGGAGACATTCTTCTTCCCAGTTTTCAAATGAGGAAACTCAGGTGTGAATAAATCACCAAAGTTACACAGAAAACATAAGTAGCAAAGATGGAATTTGAAGACTTAGTGTCTATGTCCTCTCTCTCTTAATCTCTCTACTGTATTGTACTTGGCAGATAAATAGAACTCCCAAAAGTGTATGTGTGTTCACATGTGTGTGTAAGTGTTCTTATGTGTGTGTGTGTAGAAGTGAGCATGTGTACACATATGTGCATATGCGTGTCTACAGAAGGGTTGATGGTGGTGATGGTATTATCAGGCACTAGAGTGGAGGTAAGGAAGTTGATGACATTTTTATTAAGCTTTATATTTGTTACTTCACTCAATCAGCCTAGTTATCCTTACAAAGTAATGTTTTCATCTTTTTATTAGGTGAGATACTAGAGGATCAGAGAAATAAGATCCCTGTGCCATCCCCTCAGATAAAGACTGCCCAGGCAGAGACAGTAGGCCAGGAGGAAAATCTCACAGCTTTCTTGGAGGAACATGGGAAGGTGTTCTTTGGCTTCCCTGCTGATATCCTCTGTACCCAGAGTCATCTCTGTGTTCCCTGTGTGGTCATGAGGGTACACCAGCCAAGAGAAGATTCTGGGTCATTCTAGAACTATGTGCTCTGATGCTAGGATTGCCAAATTTGTGAGAGACTGACTTACACTAAAAACTTATTTGTTGTTATCTGAAATTCAAATCTAATGGGGCATCCTGCTTTGTATGTGTTGCTAATTCTCACAAGTTTCTTATGTCCTGATGTATGTTGTTATGGTTTGGCTGAAAGGTGTCTCCTAAATGCTTGTGTGTGAAAATGTGAAGGTGGAGGTGAAATGATTGGGTTATAAGAGCCTTAATTTAATCAGTCAGTCCCCTGAGGGGGATTAACTGGTAACTATATACTGGTAGGGTGTGATTGGAGGATGTGGGTCATGGGGGACTTGCCTTTGGGGTATGCATTTTGTATCTGGCGTGGAGTCTCTCTCTTCTTCATGCAGTCAAGTGTTGAGCTGCTTCCCTCTGCCATACTCTTTGGGTCCAGGAGCATAAAATAAAATACCTTACACTTGGTAACTTATACATAATGGAAATTTGTTGCTCACAGTTATGGAGACTAGGAAGTTTGAGATCAAGGAACCAGTAGATTCTCAGTCTGGTGAAAGCCCTATTTCTCAATGTTGATGCCTTTTTGCTGTGTCCTCACATGGTAGAATGGGCTAGGGAGCTGGCTCTGTGAAGGTGCTAACCCCATTTTTATCAGTGGAGACTCATGACTTAATTAGCTCCCAAAGACTCCCCCCCTCTTTTTTTTCAAGAGAAAGGTAGAGAGTCAAGTTTTAAAATTTTTCATCTTGTTTTTGTTTTTCCTCCACTTAGTTATGTATGTGGTGCTGGGGATCTAAACTGAGTCCTTGTACATGCCAGGCAAGTGCTCTACTACAGAGCTACCTCTCCAGCCCTAAGACCTCACTTCTTAATACTATCACATATTAGGTTACAGCATATGAATTTTTAGGGAACAACACTATATATATAATCATAGTAGGTGTGTACTGGTCTGGTGGATAGAAGGAGGCTTCATCCAGACTTCATGAGAAGTATCACTAAGAAATACTTCTCAGTGTTTGGGGTGTTTATTTGAGTTCCTCTAAGGTATTAATGCAGATTATAGGATATTATTATATTGTTTGCTTTTTTAAAAATGAAAACATCTTGAGATATGATATAGTTAGTGTGCTAGCAAGCAGGAATTGCCTGTGAACCTATTAGCCTTTTCAAAAGAGAGATTTCCCAGAGATTCCTATCAGAGACTTAAGTCAAGTAAAATGTGACATTATTTTAAAGGAGCTTAGACTCCTTGAGTCACAGTCAGTTTTGTAACAGTTATATATGAGAATGTTGTACCAAGAAGGAAAAAGTTTTCTGTGCTTCATTTATAGGGTTAAAAGCAGGACTTGAAGTTACAATTTTTCAAGCCAGTTCTATATTTCAGCACCATGTTTGTGGTCCAATGTGGTATAGGCAGGCATTTCTTTATTAGTGGTTGAACACCCCAAATTCTGATGCCTTTACAAAGTTGAGTCAAAGCAGTGAGCATTCTGGGAGAGATGCCAACAATAAATTGTAGTAATCCAGCATTGTTGTTATAAAGGCATGAATCAAAAGCTCAGCATCTTGCTGAGACAGCAATCGTCTTAACCTTGTTATACTCCTGAGATGGTAATAGGAGGTCTTATCAATATGGTTGATATGGCTCTCAAAGGAAAGCTGAGGGTCAAAAATGGCTGAAATTTATCATGGGGAATATTGCTTTGTGGAATGTCCAGCTGTAGAATTGTGACTGCCTATTAAATCCTCTGTGAAGCACGAAATATATGGTCCACTGCTTGTAGGATAAGAGAAGGGGAAAGAGGTGGAACCAAAAGTGAAATAAAACTGGTCAAATGAGATGAAAGTCTGATATCTTAATTTTCAGCTATAGACATCAGTTTTTTTGTGATTACTAGTTAGGCAGCTTCTGATTAAGTGGGGATAGTTCCATGCCCTGGAAGATTAAAGGCTTTCCGGATGGCTGTATTTTAAGTGTTGAAATCTTTTCAAAGAGATTTTGCTTTTGTAATCAAGTCTAGGCTGTGCTCGTGTGAAAGGCAAGTTATAAGTGACCCAGACAATTAATAGCATTTAAATTAGTGTACAGAACAGGACTGCTGTGATCTATGGTGTCTATTTTTTATTTGAGCTTTGTATCTAACAATTTTTTTTAGAAGAAAGTCAAGCCAAGATTGGTGCCAGAAACCAGCATTAATGTTCAGTGCCAACTTAATCCTCCCAGGAAGAAGGGCAATACACAGAGTGTTCAAAAGCCCAGGCTGTGAAGTGACAAAGACCTGAACATGAATCATAGCTTTATCATTTCCAAGTTGTGGGACCTTGAGCAGGTTACTTAACCTCTCTGTGCCTTGGTTTTATTATTTCTACAATGCAAGCAATACCAGTATTTTCCTTAGAAGATTTTTGTGAGGATGAAATGAGATAACTAATGCAAAATGTTTCTGACATGTGGTACCTGGCATGCACTCTCTAGATATTAGCTTATGCTTCTCTTCTTCCCAGTTTTGGAACAATTTGCAAAATTTAGGAAGAGTAAAGACAGAAGCAAAATGTCACCTTATTACTTGAAAGCACAAGTTGGAGAATGCAGTTTATTTGAGACCCTGCTAATTGGCCTGCTAATGGCACTCCAAAATTAGGTAAACTCACTTTTCCTGTCAGAACAGCACTACCTGGGCCAGGTTTCCCATGAAAAGAGAAGAAAATCCTATAGAAAGCTCTTTTTCAAGATGGGCAGAACTGAGCTGAGCATTCACTGATATTCTTTCTCACTTAACCAGCAAATTTAACCCTATCACTAGGGCCTAAGGGATAAAGTGGTCAGGACAGACCAAGAGTACATCAGATAAAAGTCTTCCTAAGGGAAATAAAGACTGGGGAAAAGATGTTCCCATTTAATATAAGGTTTTATTGTTATCATCAATAATTTATGTCTATTATACTTTATTCCATTATTTGTTTGATATTAACTTTTATCTTTTCACATCATGCCATGTTTATATTCACTTCCCATTGCTATTATAACAAATTATTGTGAACTTAGTGGCTAAAACAATACAGATTTATTCTCTTACAGCTCCAGAAGTCAGAAATTGAAAATCAGTCCTTGTGGGCTAAAGTCCAGGTTTTGACAAGGCTGATTCTTTCCTGAGGCTCTGAGGACAGAATCTCTGCCTTGCTTTTTTCAACTTCCAGAGGCCATCTGCTTGTGCCCTTTTCTTTGTATCATTCCAACCTCTTGCTCATCATGACATTTTCTGCAACTGCCCTTGGCTTTCCTGTCTCCCCTGATGAGGACCTTTGTAATTACATGACCCTACCTGTGTAATACAGAATACTCTCCCAGTTTAAGATTCTCAATCTAATCACACCTGCAAAGTCCCCTTTACCACATAAGGGAACATATCCACAAGTTCCCAGGATCAGGACATGGGTGTCTTTGGGGAGCCATTAATCAGCCTACCACAATGGCATTTTGATTGTCGGAGCTTTTGCCTTGTAGCTATTTTTCATGTCATCATGTACAGCATTCCTTTCAGTATTTTCTGAATTGGGTTGTAAATTCCTCAAGGATAAACATCAAGTCTTCTATGTTATCATATTTTTCCTACTTTGTTATCTCACATGGTAAAAGCAAAATCCTGTTCATAATAGCACATAATAGCACATTGAAATCTTTTGACGTCAGAAAGTCTTTAGAAAGGAGGCATGATGTGAGCTACTGTTTAAGGACAAGCAGAATCTTTAGCTTTGACTTTTGATTCTATAAGCATTGACAATGCAAAAACACGGTAATAGAATGAAGCATTAGAGTATGACTTACTTTGCAAAATTCTTACTGATTATAGAGAGGTTTTGGGACAGTCAATTAAGAGTTAAGATTCACCAGAAATCCAAGGGATTATTCCTGCCATACTCTCCTTCCTTAAAATAAAGGAGAAATATTGCAATTCTTGAGTGGATGTGAAAACTTACACTCCACACTTGCTTTCTTCATTAACTATTGAGGAAAAGGATTATTATATAATGGAATTTATTTCTGATTTTGATACAAAGTGTATTGTGACTTGAAATGAATATGAAAAAACAATAATTCTAGTTCTCATACATAGGTACATTTTGAATGCATGCTTGTTCATCAACTATTGGTTGAATTAGAAAATTATGGAGACCAATATATAATTTAAAAGTATTCAATTTAAGTTACTATATATCTAAATGAACCATAGAATTAGCTTTAAAACATAGAGTGCAATTCATTACTGATACTTTTAAAGTTAAGAATGCTATATAGTAGCCTTGCATATAATATTTTGTTCTACTATTAAGATAAAAAGATGATCTTTGTCCTTAGCCCTGTAAATCTGCAACTGACCTTTTGTATTTGACCTGTGCTATTTTCATATCTTCCCTATCTCTCCTTGACTTTTTCCTATCTAGAATGGTAGAATCTGAATTGTAGAACTATAAAAGGACCCTGGAGTTCATCCATTCAACTTGGATATTTTACAAGGAAGAACATTGTTTAAAGACATCAAGTAACTTGCTTAAGGTCATAGAGTTATTGGAAGAGTTTACTAGAAGTGAAAGCCTCCTAACTTTTTGATGGTTAGCCCACCCCTGCATTTAGGTGAGATAATTTAAAATGCAGAAAATTTAAAAATGAGAAGAAAAGCAAAGGAAGGGAAGAGGATTCTTGAAATATTGTGAAATTGTGCATTAAAGGAGACAGTTCTCACTTTATTGCCCACTATCCAGAGCATCTCAGCTTTTGGAGCAAGAGGAAAAAGATGAGCCTGCCCTGGGAGATGAGAACAAGGCTGTAGGTGAAGATCTAATTCTGATAGAGAGTGCCTGATGGGGTGCACCTGTGAACAAAGGTGATGGGCCTGGAGAAAGGCCTATAAGCAAAAAAAAATGTATGAGAACTAGAATTATTGTGTTTTCATATTCATTTCAAGTCACTGTACACTTTGTAGCTAAATCAGAAAATTTCTTTACTCATTTGCTTATAGGAGTGAGTATTGCAATGTTATAATAGGAAAAGAGGTTTATACAGTTAAAAGTGCTAATCAACAAAAGAAAGGACATTTGTAGGTATAAAGTGACAGACAGCATAATATATTAACACACTAAAACACAAAGCAGGAAGAGCACCTAAAGACCACACAGTAGCTAACAATACAAGATAATGTCCATTATATGTGTAAGAAGAAATTACAAAACTAAAATAGGAAACATTGATAATACTTTTAAAGAATTAGATAAAATAAAATTATAGGTGAATTAAGGGATATATCAATACACTTTCTTACAAAAACAAGATAAAAAGGTTCAGAAATATGTATCTTTTGAATTGAGAATACAAGCCATTTCCTATATCCATGGAAACTATAAAAGTAGAATGTATAATTGATCACAAAGCAAATCTTGATAAAATTTAAAAGTAAAACTTTTACAGATGAATTTTTTTTTACTGATTACATAAAAATAAAATAGATTAAAAAAAAGATGATGCTTTCCCCTCTGCTCACCTCCTGAGAGTACCTGCTTGAAAATTGAGTATACTCAGGTTTAGCCTGAGGATTGAACACAACACAGAAATCTAAATTATAAACTATCTAGAAAACAAAGAGAATGAATATCAAAACAGGACATAGTTAAAGCTTGGAGAGAAAATTTATAGTTTTAAATTCCTTTGAAAAGTGGTAGAGTAAAAGTAAGGGAATGGAGCATGCTCGAAAACCTAAAGAACATTGTTTATTTCCCTACCAAACTTTTCTAAAATTGATAGAAGTATGGAATAAGAATGAAGCAATTATTGATGCGGGGTTTTTGAGATGAGGCCAGATTCTCTGCTTCCACTAGTGAATGGAGTCTGGCCTGACTACAGATTCCAGCAGCGAAAATAGCCCGCTTCTAGTGTTTGCAGATATTCCCACATAAAACTGGGAATTTGGGCTGGCTGCAGGTTTCTGAGGTTGAAATAGTGTTAGCAGCTCTCCATCTAAAAGCTGGGTGTTGCATCTCTTGGTGTGAAAATTCACCCTGGGGAATTTGGTGCCAGTCTTCTGGGTTCTTATCTCATGAATATGAAGAATAAAATCCATGGACAACAACAGAAGGAGGAGTAAAAGGAGTAGGATTTATTTAAGGAAGGAGAGCAGAGACTCTGCAAGGCAGAGGGGCACCTGGAAGCAGGACACCATCTAATGGAGGTTAGGCCAGGGGTTATATTGGTTTGGGGTATGGGCATAATTAACATTCATGCAAAGCAGGCATTGAGAAATGTATCTACATCATTGGTTGAAATCTATGCAACGCAGACATTGAAACTAAGCACCAAAATCATTGGTTAAAATCTATGCAAAACAGGTAGCAATTCTTTCCAAGTTCCCATCTGTGTCTATCCCCATTTCTTAGTTTTCCCCCCTCTGGGACCAAGGAGTTGCTCCCACGGGTGAGCCTCATGGTCATTTACGTATGAAGGCCTTAAGCATACCATTAATGGCTCTCTACTGGCCAGCTTCTAGGTGTGGTTGAATGAGGCCCATGGTCCTGACTACCTAGCCATTTCACTGTCTCTTCTAAAACTGTCTCATTATGACTGAAAAACTGAGAAAAGTGGTTAAAGACATGCCATTTAAAAAGGCATTGTGGGGCTGGAGAGGTGGCTCAGTGGTAGAGTGCTTGCCTGGCACGTGCAAGGACCCAGGTTTGAATCCCAGCACCACATACACAACTAAATGTCAGAAAACTAAAAAACAGATGAAAACCAAAAGTGACTTTCTCTTAAAAAAAATAAAAAGATAAAAAAGCATTGTGAACTCTTGCACATTACTGGTAGAAATGTAAAATGCAACAACTACGGGAAAACAGTTTGGTGGTGCCTCAAAAAAGTTAAACAAAATTACCTTATGATCTAGAAATCTTACTTCTAGGTATGTAGCCAAAATAATGAAGGAAGGGACTCAAACAGATTCTTGCACAGCCATATTCAGAGCAGTATTATTCCCAATAGCCAACAGGCAGAGACAGCTGGTGTTCAACAGATGAGTGGATTAAGAAAAAAAAGTGTGGTGTGTACACACAATGGAATAGTATTCAGCTTTAAAAATGAATGAAGTTCTGATACATGCTACAACATGGATGAATCAGGAAAAACTTATGCTAAGTGAAATAAATCAGACACAAAAATAATTATTGTATTTTGTCACTTATACAAGGTGCAGTCAGAGACAGAAAGAGGGTAGAGATTGCAGGGGCTGGAGAAAGGGGAGAATGGGCCATTAATTAAGTACTTATTTAGAATGATGAAAACTTTCTGGAACGATTTGTGTTGATGTTTGCACAATGCAATGAATGTTCTAATGCCACTGAATTGTATCCTTAAAAATTGTTAAAATGCTAAATTTTATGTTATGCAATATTATAACCAGGCCTGGAAAGGCATAATGACTAGATATTTTCATGAATTTTAATCTCAAAATAACAGACATTTCTCATGTTATTTAATCAGTTTACCTATGGGAAAAGTATGTCAAGTTCCTCAAATCCTTTTTGAAGCCACCACAATCTTAATAACCAAATTTGTTAAAGGCCTTTCAAAATTGAAAATTATATTTACGAATGAATTTCACATATGAACATGGGCAGGACTTTCAAATAAAATCTGAAATTGTATCAAAAGAAGATTTTTTAAAAACCAACAAGAATTTCTACTGAAACATAAAAGTGGTTCAATACAAGGAAATTTCACTATGATGTGCTTAATTAATAAATGCAAAGAGAACGAAAACCTAGTAATTTCAAGAGAAGCTAAAAGCATATAAAAATTTTAAAATACTCTAAATAAACTATGAATAGAAGAAAATTACCTTCATATCTTTGAAACTGTTTCAATTAAAATCAGAAACCAACTGGAGCTGCTCATTATTGCCACTATTCCTCACCATTTTTGTAAGTTATTATAAATGCTATAACATGTAGTCATTAATAAAATACTGGAAAGGGAGGCATTAAAGTCATCATTTTATTCATGAATATGAATATACATTTAAAAATCCTAAGAACTCTAGTACCAGAGTGGGAATGAATAAAATAATTTGTAAATAAATAGAAGAGAAAATAAATGAATGGATTTTCTACCAACAACCAAAATGTAGACATGAAACTGAGGGAAATTCACAAAAATATCATTAATATCATGCATAAAATTCTTAGAAATATGTCTACCTAGAATGGCATAGAATTGCCACCAAGAAAACCATAAATTTTCTTTGAATTATACAAAATAATATTGATGATATATGTTTTTTGGATGAATGATGAAATAAAACTGTCAAGTCTGTTAAAACTAAAATAAGAATTTAATGTAATTTCAATTAGACTTCAGGGTGTTTAGGGAAAAATTTCAAAAAAATCTTATATTTTAAGTAATAAATTCCCATTAATTGCCATAAAAATATAATGAAAAGATGAAATAGACAACTTACCTTATTATTTTTAGGAATGCAATAGCCAGTGTGATACAAATCAGTGTGGCATTGTCCTTGAACTAAAAAGTTAGATTAAAAATCATAACAAAAATTCTTAAATGGTTTCAATGTATGTGAGAACAAATTGCAGTATTTCAGTTCCATGTGTAAGTAATGATAATATAACTGACTCCATCTGAAAGAAACTAAATTTGGGCTATTATGTGACACTATATCTAAAATATGTTTCAAACAAACTGAGGACAATTATAAAAGTGAAATAGAATAAAGGACGCTCAGACAGCACAGAAGTGTTCAGGAAGACAGATTTAATAAATGCTGCAGCATTTAGATCTGGGCAAACACTGCCCTTCTGGTGGTATGGAACAGAAAACTCAGCAATTTATTCCTTCAGGAGGTTGAAGTTGATTAAATATGGAGAGCACAAAGACAAGGAGCACACACATCTGCAAGTCAGCCTTGATCAGTAGTTCCCCAGAGGAGGCTTATAAAGGCAAGGATTAAGAGTATCCATGTAGGCTCTGCCAGAACTCAGGCTGGGAAAACCCAGACAAAAAGATTCCTTAGCCCTTAACCAGTTGAAACCTAAGATGTGGAGTGGAGTATCTCAGAAGAAGACTACTGTAAGGGAGGGAGGTTTTTATTTGATTATATTTGAAGAGCTCCTCCTCATTATATACTTTCAGGGAGATCTTTTTGAAAGGAAAAGAGGCTAAAAAGGAGGGTGAGGAGTGCAGTAAGTAAGGATCCAGACCTCAACAGATGGAGGGGCTTATTGCAATAGCTGCAGGGACACACTTTCCAAGCAGAAAATGGCTGCTTGGCTTTTAGATCGGTGATCTTTTATAGACTAATTGGTATGTGTGTGTGTGTGGTTCACAGCAGGAATTTTCCTGGTTAAACTGGGTTTTTTAGTAGGGTGGGGATTAAATTGAGTTTTTCAGTAGGATGGAGATCTTCTGATAAAGGCCCAAGGCAATGGGTTCTGATGAGGGTCAGAGTCAGTAGATTTTGAAACAGTGAACAGGGGTTTGCTGTCTGGCCGTGTGGCTTCTGGTAATTTTCCACATCCATCACTTCTACCACAAAATCTTTAAAGATACTAGGATAATATCTAGGCTACACATATAATCCAGATGAGATATTTAATATTCTAAAAGATTATCATGTTCAACTTGCATAAACTTAAAAACATCCTTATAGCAAAATAAGCAAGCATAACACTCCCAATAAAAATAAACAAATCCATTACTAAAGAGAAGTGAAGGGTTTTCTTTCTTTCCTTTTTTTTTTTTTTTATGAGAGAGTATGTGTCCTTTTTTTGTTTTCATCTGGTTTTTGGTTTTTGGTTTTCTTCTATTTAGTTGTGTATGTGGTATTGAGGTCCTTGTACATGCAGGTAAGTGCTCTCTACCACTGAGACACCTTTCCAACTTGGACAAGTAGTTTTGACATCTATACCAAACAATAGGCAAGAAAAAGAATTAACCTAGTTAAAATAGTTAAAATAACATAAGCATTTCATAAAAAAATACAAAGAGACAATAAATATTTGAAAAGATGCTCAAAATCACAGATAGAGAAATGTAAATGAAATAAAATTAGCATTTTTTACTATTAGATTGGCAAAAAATGTGGAAAGAATGAGAAGAATTATTCAATATGAAAAAATGGATATTTTCATATGCTGGGAGACAAATATAATTTTGCCAAAGTTTGGAAAAGTAATCTGGTAACATGGGTAAAATAAAAAAAAAATCATGCATCCTTGGCAGATCAGGTGAAAAGAGCTGGACTGGAAGAGCATTTCCCACCTTATAATAAGTTAGGCAAATTCAAGGCAAGACTGAGATGCTTTCTGAATCTGTCCCTTGGATGGTGTTGGGTCACTTTTAGTTCCTTGTGATGGCTGGCTGTAGATAGTTGGCTCTTGGCATTTTCAGACATTTGACATATACATTTTGCTGTCAATCACTTTGTATAATTTTATTTACCCTTATTTTCCCCTTAAATTTCTGTTTCCTTTGAAATTGATTTTGGATAATTGGTTCCTGCTGAAAATTCTCAGATATTATTCTTTCACTTGAAATATACATATCCTGGTTGAGATCTTAATTCTGTGTCTCTGATCCATCATGAGACTATGTTAAGTTGAAAATTCCCATCATGTCATTTGCCGCAAAACAGTGCAGGATATAAAACTGCTTCAGAGCGCATGACACTTTGGGTGCAGAAAAGACGAGTGCAGCCTGTGTGCAGCTGGGGAAGGGGGAAAGCAGGAAGCGTTGAGCAACAGCAGTTAAGCTGCTATCTCCCAGTAGGGCATAGGAGTTGTGCACAATGAAGCAGATTTATTCCTTAATATGGATGCTCTTTTATTTCTACCAAAGGGGAAAGAAAGTGAATTTCCCACAACATTCAAAGAAGCCTTGTAGAGCAACTGAGGCTGAAAATGCTCTGATGAGAGAGATGAGGTGCAGAGAGGTGAAAAGAATCTTTGTTGGGTGACAACTGTCATCATTTTACAATGCACATAAGGATGTCTTTGCATGCTGGAGATTAAGGAATGTTATATGCAGTGGAAACATAATAAACTGGAGCTGAAAAAATAGTTTATAAAAACCCTATTCTCGACTCTTTTGCAATCACATAGGTATTATAGAATTTTGAATAATAGCTGTAAAAAAATCATGATTGTTACATTTTGACATGGGGCACAGGAAAAGCAAATGATAAGGGAGCAGTGAAAAATCAGGATGATCAAAATGGAGATAAATGCAAAAATGAATGACAGATTTTTCTATTTATTACAATTAAGAGAAGGGTTTATATGTATTCAAATATAAATGTTCACAGCAATATGTTTTAAATATTTATAATTACACCAAGTATGTATGTACTTTGCTATATTAAAATCCCTATTGTTAGCTTTTCAGATAACAAAATCCCAAATCCTGCGCAGGACATGCTTATACTAAAAAATTGTTATTTATTTGAAGTTCAAATTTAACTGAGCATTCTCGTTTTTTTTTTAAGAGAGAGAGAGAGAGAAAGAGAGAGAGGGAAACAATTTCTATATAGTTTTTCATGTGGCTTTCTTTGCTCTGAGACTTTGTTGTGTACGTGGTGCTGGCGTTTGAACTCATGGACTCATGCATGCTGGGCAAGCACCTTAACCGCCAAACCACAGCTCCAGCCCCATTCTGTATTTTTAATTGCTAACTCTGGCAACCACATTCTTAGACTGTTTGTGTCCTATTTTTTTAATCTTTTATTTTTTTATGGAGAAATTTATTTGTTGAACAATCATATGTTTTTAATGAAATAATATCATATGTATGTAGATTCTGAAGATTAGATTTACCCCCAAGAGTGCCCCCCCAATTACCCACCCTTATACCTCTCATCCCCTTCCCAAAACATCTCTAAAAATGTATTAGGTTGTATAACATTACAATTTATCCG
>PVKS010032242.1:0-22729 GCA_004027875.1 Aplodontia rufa | reverse complement strand
AAAAAAAAAGATCCTTAGCCCTGAAAAAAAAAAAAAGAAAATCATACAGTGTGTTCTCGATCAAATGGGATTAAACTAGAAATGAATAATGATGAAGAATTTGGAAAACCAAAAATGTTTGGAAATTAACACACTACTCCATAAACCATGTGTTAAAGAAGTAACCAAAAAAGAAAGTAAGAAGCTGAGCATGGTGGTGCACAACTGCAATTCCAGGTTTCGGAGGCTAAAGCATGAGAATCCCAAGTTCAAAGCCAACCCCAGCAACTTAGTGAGGCCTTGAGCAACTTAGCAAAACCCTGTCTCAAAATGAGAAATAAAAGGGCTGTGTTCAAAACCTAGTACAAAAAGAAAAAAAAAGAAATAACATCATTTGAACTATTTGATAGTGAAAAGCAACGTGTAAACATTTGTGGAATGGAGTTAAAGTAGGAATTCTGGATTTAAATATTAACATTAGATCAAAGGTCTAAAATCACTTTAAGAAACTAGAAAAGAGGGCTAGAGCAGTGTGTAAGCAGGTAGAGCACTTGCCTGGCATGCACAAGGACCTGGGTTCAAACCCCAGCACCACATATACAACTAAGTGTCAGAGAAACAAAGGCCAGATGAAAAGACAAATAAAATTGTTTATTTAAAACAAAACTAGAAAAGAATAAGCAAAGTAAACCCTCATTACCTAAAAGAAAGGAATGAGATAATGAAATGAGGCATACAATTAGTCAAACCCAAAGTAAATTCTTTTTTTAATTTTTATTTTTTAAAGTGGTTTCCTGTTTTCTGTGATACCTTGGTTTAAAATCTGAAGCGTTGAAGGTCTTTGGCATGCTAGGAGGGCACCTCCTGCTTTTTATATCGATTCATGGCCTTGAAGATTTGTCTGTAAACTGCTCTGAATTGTGGCTCCAGGTCAGAATTAGACAAATGCCTTTTGTGGATAATATGCCACCGCAGCCTTACGAGCTCTATCTGGGAACTGGTTGTGCTGTTAGCAGAGTGCTGCCTAACTTCTTTGAATTCATTTACACTCTTACCTCCTGTGGGATCAGGAAATATGATTGCCCATGGGGCATTCTTATTGAAAGTTCAATCTCATATGAACCCATATTTTAAAATATCAGAGGTACCACCCCAATATCATGCATTGTTCAAAGAAAGTTTTTATTCAACCTTTGGACAAAAAGAAGTACAAACTAATAGTAGCGCATCTGGGGAAAGAACCCAAGCTCCAGGGGGAACCAAAACCTCAACATCATCTCAAGTGTAAAATTTGGGGACCTTTCTGGGAGCATCAGATGAGATCAGTTTTTCCCTTGGTGAACAACTTAATTTTTATTAGTTGGTGTGAAGTGAAGGAATTAAGCTATAGATTCTGGTAGTGAAGATAACGCTACAAACCTTGGTACTCCAGTGATCTGAAGATTGCACTGCCTCCTAGAAGATGGACTAGTGCCTATGGATAGTATCTTTTACCTTTTTAATAATATTCTTTTTAAAAATGAGCTTGCTCTGCTATACATATTTATGTACTCTTTGTAGGGGGAAAAGGTGCTTCCCAGACTTAAATTTGTAATAAATGCAATTTTAAAAAAGTAAAGTTTTTAATATCTTAAAGAGAGAGAGAGAAAGAGGGGGGGAGGGACAGTGAGAAAGAGAAAATCAATTTTATTTAGTTTTTCATCTGGTTCTTGTTGCTCTGACACTCCATTGCATACGTGGTGCTGGGGTTTGAACCCACATCCTCACACACGTCAGTCAGGCAAGCATTGTAACTGCTGAGTCATTGCTCCAGCCCCCAAAGTGTATTCTTTGAAAAACAAAATATTGATAAAACCCCTGCTAGTCAAGAATACAAAACTGGGGTTGGGGATTTAGCTCAGTGGCAGAGCACTTGCCTAGCATGCACAAGGCCCCGAGTTCGGTCCTCAGCCCTACAAAAAAAGAATACAAAACTGCAAGGGCTAGGGATGTCGTTCAGTGGTAGAGCACTTGCCCCGAATGCATAATTCTGTGTTCAATCCTCAGTATAAATATGGCGTAACAGCTGCTCAGAGTAAATAATGAGATGATATACAGACAAATATCTATAAGAATTAAAGGCAATTCTATAAAATAAATTTTAAAAAATTACATGTTTGTTACTTTGCTAAGAGGAAGAAAGTAGCTTTCTGAGAAGCAGGTTCTTCCTTCAATGCTGATTTATTGATAAATGCAAGGTTTGTGAATTTTAAGTTTTAATTACAAAGTAGGTCTAAAATCACAAAGTAGGGTGGAATCCACCACACAAACCAGCTATCCCTCATCTGGGTATTTTCCCAGAGGAGGCAGAATCCGCTCATTACAGTGACACAGCAAAATCAATGTTTATAGCAGCTCAATTTACAATAGCTGTTATGGAATCAACCCAGATACCCCTCACTGGATGAATGGATACAAAAGCTCTGGTATATGTATATGTATACATACATACATACATACATACACACACACACAACACACATATATAGCCATCTTTTACAATGCAAATTACATGAGCTAACGCCTAAAGCAGTTTGGAAAAAAAAATGTTACTTTTAAATTCAAGTGGCTGAGAGGCCTAAGCTGCTCCAAGTTAATTCCTAAGGAGTTTTGTCTTCATTTGGAGGTGGTCAACCAATACAATGTTCTGTAAATGTTTAAAGCATTTCATTCAGTAGTACTTCTAGGATTTTTCTTCAATGGAAAAAGATGATTTAAATTTATATAATATCCTGAGGTTTCATGGATAACCTAAGTTAACAATATCTTGATTTAGTTTCTATAAGATGACATTTGAGTCTATTAAGTGTGTTCTTATAAGTTCTATAAGGCAACATACATTTGGGTTTATTAAATGTGCTTTTATAGATTGAAAACTAAAAAGATAATTTAAGATTGCTTTAATCTGGGTCTTCACTAAAAAAAAAACAAGGTTATTAAGAACTAAAATTCTAACAGGTGTAATTCTATATGTAAAGAGTATAAAAGATTTAAAGTGATTAAAAACATTAAAAATTTCATAAAAATTATATCAAAATACAGATTTTAAAAAAGGGTCAAGGCATTGTGGATCTTACACATCTCACCATCAAAAATTATCTACTTAAAAACAAAAAGAGGAAATATACTGCCCCATGAGACCTACTTAATCATATCCTTTTATTCTTAATTTTTAAACTTTAGATGTTAACAAGAATACTCGCAGCCAAACGCCATTGGCATCCTAGCGGCCAACCCTATGCACAAGTCATGTGAAAGGATTCCATTAATAACCAGTGCCATGGACCAGACCCGGTCTTAATCTGGGGTCAAGGTAGTATTTGTGTTTTTCCACAGAAAAATGATGGTCCCCAAAAAAATTCCAAAACAACTTGTACGTCAGCTTTCTGCTTCTGATGGGACATCAAAATGACATGGAGTCCTACTGAGCTTTGTTCCTGCTAGAAGGGATTTCCTGACTCCTCTCTCCTCCGTTTCCCCGCAACAATTCCTGTTCCAGTGAAAGTAAAGGTGAATGCCCAGAACGTTCAGCTCTATCAAACCTAAAGGGACTTCGGATTTACAGCTGCTATTGTGACAACCACTGTGGCTGCAGCTGCTGCTGCTGTTGCTGAGGGACTGACTACACACCATTCAGTGGCCACAGGGACAGTGGTAAATAAATTGGCTGAACAAACTGCTACTGCCCTAAGGACTCAATAACAAATTAATAAACATTTGCAAGCGGGCATAATGCTGTTAATTGCTATATGATATTTCACATGTCTTGTCCCCCACTGTTCAAAGATATTTGTGTAACACCTGTTTCTTATACTATGCACAATTTGTCTACATCTATATCTCAACTAAGTGAGATGGTGAGAGGCCTTTAGAACAACAAGTTTAAGAATGTAACCACTTTGTTAATTAGAGAAATTAAGGCTCTAATTGAGAGCCAAATTCCACTTATGTCTTTATTTGGCTTGCTACCAGGATGTCAAAAGCCCTTAAAAAATTGATCTGGCATTGCCGCCTGGATTGGAGTGTTAAGTTTAGGTATAATTTTCCTCATTAATCACTCTTACAGCTGATGGCAGCAGCAAAAGACTAAAAATCATACAATACCCTGCTGGCACAGCAGCAAGGACAAGACCCGGCCCCCCCAAATATGGTTTCATATGTTAAAGGAGACATGAGTCCTTGAATCAATGACGGGTAAGATGGAATGGATGCCTTGCTGACCTAAGCCAGGGAAGCAACCATGCTGTTGCCCATCCCCATGATGGGTAAAGAGGGTTATCGCATTCCACAACCTAAGACAGATCCTGGATGCTTTCAAATAAAATTAAAAGGGGGAATTGTTGGGGTCTGACCTTCACTCCATTTCATCAGCTGCCCTGGAGCAATCTTGTTACTATTTGTATAAATTCCTCCAGGAGGGGCTGCTAGGTTGTGCTTTGTTATACAAAAGGTCAAACAGGGTGGGTCAGAATGTATCGACTACAGAATGTTCATAACTTTTGTCTGTACTTGAAATCTACATAACACCTGGCAACTCCCTTAGGATTATTGATTCCTTGGCTGTCTCCCCTCCTCCTCTATAAAAACCCGTGTGCCTTAGTAATAAACGGATTCTGAGCTGCCGTCAGCTGCGTGTGGTTGCCTCGTTTCCCCGGCTGGGAGGGAAGGGGTCCCCGGACGAAGGGGGACCCGGGTTCCAGCCGTCGGCACTCACCCTCCTCCTGATCGGCTCCTGGGGGGCAATCCAGCTCCCCACATTAGACAACATGGCTTCTCCTTTGGCATGTTTAATTGTGATGTTTAAGGGACATCCTTGCAGTTTAAAATGACACTTGTAAAAAAAAATTCTCTGCTAATGATGACTTGAGCCCTGCCACTCTGGGAGAATCAGCAGAATCTGTAGGATCTGATTTGGAATTGACATTCTCTATTGTAATTTTGTTTATTTTTAAAATTTTTTTTTATTTCACTGGAAAGGAAAGATGATGCTCAGTTTTAAATGTTAAAAGTGTACAAGTTGCTTTGTTACAATAAAAGCAACACACACACAAAAAATGTTTTCAAAACATAAAGAGATTAGACAAAGGTTTGAAATCCAAGAAGGGAGTTATACAGCAAACAAAAAGGGTATGACTAGAAGTCTATGATTAGGAAAGTTAAAGAAATTAGTGTTTCAGGAACAGATTCTTTAAATATTTTTAAGGAATCCAGTTATTTCAGACAGAATAACCTATTATGTGATTCTTCAATTATCCAAACATGTCTGAAAACATGTCTGGAAATGAATAATATAATCATAATTTACCAATTAAATGAAATAATACTATGAACATAAGACATAGTATATGCCTTCCTCATCAATTACCAACAAATAAATATGAATTCTTAAATCCTCTTTTTCTGTTATAGATAAGAAAACCAATTCATGGAATTTCTTTCCATCATAGTATTAATCTCTTAGAAAATAGGGTTTGCATAAAATTAAGGAATTTCTTCAAGTCTCAAGTGCATCATTATGTCATATCATTATTTTAAAATATATCATAAGGATTTTTTTTTTAAAGAGAGAGGGACAGTGAGAGAGACAGAGAAAGAGAGAAACAACTTTATTTAGTTTTTCACATGTCCTTAGTTGCTCCAACACTTAGTTGTATACGTGGTGCTGGGGTTTGAACCTGGGTCCTTGTGCTTTTCAGGCAAGCGCCGAAACCGCTGAGCCACCGCTCCAGCCCTCATAAGGATTTTTTTGACCCAGGTATTGAAACCAGGGGTGCTTAACCATTGAGCCACATCCCCAGCCCTTTTTATTTTTCATTTTGAGTCAGGGCTGGCTTTTTTTTTTTTTTCTTTTTTCAGGGCTGAGGACCAAACTCGGAGCCTTGAGCGTGCTAGGCAAGCACTCTGCCACTGAGCTAAATCCCCAACTCCCGGGGCTGGCTTTAATCTTACAATCCTCCTGCTTCATCCAGCCAAACCTCTGGGATCACAATCATGCAACACCACTGTGCCCAGTGTCCAGCTAAGCACTATTCATTCTTATGTCAAATCATTGTTTCTCTTTACTGGCTATGGTGTAATTCATCATATACTATATTTCTTTTATAAGACTATGCTTAGGTTGGAAAATAATCTGAAAACATCTTTTCTACTGGTAGGAATCTACAGTCACCTACTTTAAAATCTGGATAAATTTCTTACCATAATCCACCATCCCTCACGGAATACTTTCTTTGATTCTGAGTTAAAGGATACAAAATATAGACTGGTCCAGAATCACTAGGTATCATACTAAACCAGCACAATCTTTTCAAATATACAATGGATCTTCCTTCTACTATTTGTCTCTTTGTGTCTGATTCCCAAGGTACAACCCTCATCTCACTGTATGCAAATCTTAATCTCACTCTTACCCAATCCTAAAAGCCTCACGAACATGAGATCTCCACACATGTTAACACTGGGATCAATAAACTGCTTTTCTAAAACTCAAAAAATTTATAAGTTTGTCCTTGAGTAATCAAATGGTATCAATCTTTATTTATTTATTTTTGGTACTGGGGACTGAGCCAGAAGACACTTCACCATTGAACTACATTCCCCAGTACTTTTTTCTTTTTTAATTTTGAGACTGGGTCTAAGTTGCTTAGGGTTTCACTAATTTGCTGAAGCTGACTTTGAACTTGTGATCCTCCTGCTTCTGTATCCTGAGTCCCTAGGATTATAGTCATTCTCCACTGCACCCAGCCTCTGTAACTTTTTTTTTTTTTAAAGATAGAGGCACAGTGTGAGAAAGAGAGAATCAATTTTTAGTTTTTCATTGCTCCAACACTTAGTTATGTATGTGGTGCTGGGGTCCTTGTGCATGCAAGTCAAGTGCTGCAACCACTGAGCTACCACTCCAGCCGCTTCCCCCTCCCCAACTCTTCTTAAAAGAAATAAAGGACTGGAGAGGTAGCTCAGTGGTTATAGCACTTGCCTGGCATGCAAGAGGATGCAGGTTCAAACCCCAACACATACACAATGAAGTGTCGGAGCAAAGAAAGTCACATGAAAAACTAAATAAAATTGATTCTCTCCCTCTCTCTCACTGTACCCCTCTCTCTCTTTAGACTGCCCAGAGACAACAGGAAAGATAGCTTGAGGGAATCTCAGGAATTGGCAAGACTATACCCATCTCCTTTGAAAAATTCCTTGGGGAGCACCCTGCTTGCACAGAGGGGCCTAGGAAGTTGTTTCACTGTGCTTAGCTGCCTAGTCACTCAAGGCAGCTGCAGTCATGGTCTCAAGAGGCTTGGCTACTGTTTGATAGTGGCAAACTCTGGCATCAACCATGTGATGCTGGCTCTCCAGGAATGCAGGATGCTGGAGTAAGATGGTCATGGAGGCTTCCACTGAGATTCCAAAGGAAGACCTGGGAGAACAGGGAAAGTGTGGCAGGGTCAGAGGCCCTGGGGGCAGCTCCTGAGAGGACAATGTGAGGAAGAAGCCAAAGCTGCAATAGAGACCCTGAGATTAAGAAATGCCAGTTATGTGAAAGTGAAAGCAAGCTGCAGGAATGGAGCAAAGACAAGCCAAAACAAAGGTCACATGGACTGCAACCAACAAGGAAGGTCACAGGGGGCTCAGCCACACAATCCACTTGGAGAAAACATCATGATACCACATGCTTCAGATGCTGGACGTGTCTGCCCAGCAGGATTTCAGTGAAGTGAGATGGTGAAGCTCAGACACCGGAAAGGGTTTTTCAAGAAGCAAGTGTAGTAATTAATGTTGCCACATTGATCCAGAATCCATAAGCGCTGCACTTTCTGGATGTTGTGGAACAGAAACTTTGGCCATTTATACCTTTAGGTGGTTATGGTTGATTACACATGAAAATTCCTAAGACAAAAGGCACATACGGTTGTAAAACAGTTTTGACATTAGTAGCTCCCCAGTTAAAGGTTAAAAGGGTCTCTGTACCCAAAGTTAGGGATTAATTGGGTCTCTGTGTTCTGTCAGTAAGGAGTAATAGTTTCCAAATAATGTTTCCTTGTAATTTTTTTTTTTTTAAAGAGAGAAGGACATTGAAAGAGAGAGAGACAGTGAGAATCAATTTTTATTGTTTTTCACATGGCTTTCATTGCTCTGGCACTCAGTTGTGTATGTGGGTGCTGGGGTTTGAACCTGTGTACTCACACATGCCCGGCAAGTGCCATAACCTCCCTTGTAAATTTTTAAGGCTTTTCCCAGCACAGAGGGCAGCCATAAACCAAGAATTCTAACCTTGCATCCCCAGAATTTAATCCAGAGAGACCTAAAATGTGGACTGGATTCTCTCTAGAGACAATGAAATCTCCAGCAAGAGAGAGAGCTTTTCCATGTTAGAGCCTCCCACCACTACTACCATATACTTTTGGTAGCCTCTCTTCCACTACACAGTTTTGCTTTGGTCACATCCCTTCTTTCTACGTCCCTATTTCTCCCTTATGGATGGAAATGTGTACTCTGTACCTTTATCTACTGGAAACATGTAATTTGCTTCTTTTTTTCAGGGCTGGCCATGTGCGTGCTAGGCAAGTGCTCTGCCACTGAGCTAAATCCCCAACCCCTGTAATTTGCTTTTGATCTTTATAGAAGCTCAAACTAAGTCTCGGAGAAGACTTCATATTTAGACATTTGGGCAATCCAGGAAC
Source organism: Aplodontia rufa (assembly GCA_004027875.1). Lineage (NCBI taxonomy): Eukaryota > Metazoa > Chordata > Mammalia > Rodentia > Aplodontiidae > Aplodontia > Aplodontia rufa. The sequence goes on along the minus strand of PVKS010032242.1, from coordinate 14,036 downwards.
TGTTAATGTAATAGTACTCCACTTTATGCTTTATGGCCCTTGCTTCTCTGCCACAGCAGCTTTATTTTAAAATGACATTTTTCTTTCTCTTCCCCTTTCCTTTCTTCCTTGGAATCTCTCCCCTTCCCTAAACTTAGGGGAAACAGGATTGCCTATCTTCCCCATCCTGGGCAGAGTTCTCTGTCATTGACCACACACCCACCACAGGAAGTAATTCAGACTTTGGGGAGGGTACTAGAAGACAGAAATAACTATCAACCAAATTAACAAGTGAGTAGCAACTCTGGACAGAGAACACTGGAATGTAGCCTTTAAAATTCCCCTGTTCCCCCTGATGGGCAGAATCACAGACTCTGGGACAGGATTCCCCTGTGTTTCTCCTTTGCCAGCAAAGCAATAAACCTTCATTTTCTTTTTTCTCAAAACCGTATCTTCATTATTGGATTGCCATTGGGGACAAGTACGAAAGTACCGAGCTTTCGGTAACATTTTGGTCACAGCAGTAAAAAAGTTAAGACAAATTACAAAACTGTTCTTATTTGTAGATGATAATTGTACATATGGGAGAAATGTGCAAACGTAAGTGAATTTATTTATTATTTTAAAGGAGAGAGGGACAGTGAGAGAGATAGAGAAACAACTTTATTCAGTTTTTCACATGGCCTTCAATGCTCCAATACTCAGCTGTGTATGTGGTGCTGGGGTTTGAGCCCGGGCCCTCATGCTTGCCAGGCAAGTGCTGAAACTGCTGAGCCACTGCTCCAGCCCCAACATAAGTGAATTTTAAAAAGAGAATAATATATGTCTTTAAATTTTCATTATGTTAATCTGAACTCTGAAAGTTAAGATTGTCTAATTCTATGCATGGGCAAGTATATTATCTGTATTACCTAGTGTTAGTAGACTGTGACCTAGACAATGCCATTTTGAATCTTATCCTTCATCTTAGAACAAGACACACCTATCCCTAAACCTCTGACTCGTCTAATCCCTGAACTCTGGATCCACCTAAACCTAAACCCCAAACCTACCTATCCCTAAACTGCAGCTCCACCTAAGAAAGGACCCTTCCCTGACAACTCCTTAGCAACTGCCTGAACTTCTTTTCCCTTAGTCCTTTATATCTACACCAGGCTGTAAAGCAGAAGATGACTCCCAGACTTCACTGGGCCCACCGCTACAGGTTTCTTCCGAATAAACCTGTTACTGTCAAGGCGCCACTCTCCTCTCTTTCCTTCATTTTGCCTCTTTCCTTACATAATGGTGCCAAACCCAGGATGGGAAGATGGAGCTCTTACGCTCCCACCCATCTTCCTCCTATCAATTCTGCCTTCTCTTCATCTATCCATCTTTAATTCCCCTTCATACAAGATTTGAGATTCAGTGTACCCTCCAAGTTTGCTCTAAACAGTAGTCGGTTCATGACCCGAAATCAACACCCTGCCAGGGTAAGATTTCTGCAGCCTTATTGCTCCACAAATGGAGCAAGAGCTTTTCTGAGCCCTTTATTTGTGTTCTCTGGAAATTTAATTCTTGTCTCTCCCCTCTTTGGCTAGAACTCCAAGTCACAGACCTATTCTCCATTTTGTTCCCACATGCAACACTGGTCATACTAATCATCTCGCCAGAGAGGTAAGACTCTGGGTCTCTTACAGAGGTGCTCTGCTAGAGACTCATTTCTGGACCCCGGGGGTCCTCATTTTGGGATCAGAGTTGGGGACACCCACTCACTCTCAGATGATCTGGCTCTGCCACCCAGTGTCAAGGATTAAACAGAGGGCACTTTCTATTCTCCTGTCACCTCCATCACACCTTTCCATTACTCAGTGGTCCGAATGTGGAAATCGGGAACTTTGATCCAAAAATACTAACAGATCTTGATAACTTCCTACAACAAAATGGCAAATGGTCTGAACAGGGATTGGTTTGTCAAGCAAGGCTCCCACCAAGGGTGGCCTCTCTGGTCCTTCTCTTGACCTCAACCCAGTCTCACTCTCTTTTATTCCACTTCTCACTCTAGTGGCCCCAGGAAGGACCATCCACATTGCTGGACATTACATCCACCACCAGCCATCACTTATTGGGTGAGTGACACAGTCTTACTCTCAGATTTCAGTAATCCCCATCAGTTTCTCTCTCCAGGATACTGTTCCCCTGAGGATACTGTTCCTCCCAAAAAATCCTAGTGCTAGAAATCCCAAACACCACTGAGTGTTAACAACTTGCCTTCTTTGAGGATGCCCAAGATTGCCTGCCCTTCCATGGGTCATTCTAGGAATGACTTTTGAGAAACCAATTTCCTGTGAGAACTCCCCTTGATTTTGGTCTTTTTCTCTTCCAAAATCCCTGGGGGCCCTCCTCAATCTATTTTTTCCAACATGGGCCAAGCCTCATCAAAGCTTCCACTAGACACCCCCTTAGGGTGCCTTCCCAATCAAATCCTGGGTCTCCAAGACACAGTCAAAGATTAGTGTTCTTCTGTTAATACTGCTTGGCACCAATAAAAACTGGACAGTAACAGTCACTGGCCTGAAAATGGCATATTCAACTCCCAAATTCTCAGAAATCTTAAACTCTCCACTGCAATGGCAAATGGTCCGAGGTTCTCTCTGCTCCAGACCTTTTTCTCTGCTCACACTACTCAACTTTTCACATTCTTTTCTTCAATCAGAAACGCCTCAGTGCATCCCTCTCTTGGGACCCTTTCTATTACTCTAAATTCTGCTACTTTGCTCTGTCCAATCATGTGTCCATGGATTTCATTCCTCAAATTTACAAAACAGAATCCACCCAGACATGCTCTGTGTTACATTTACAGGGATTTCAATCAATAAATGGGCTATGGATCTAAAAAGAAACTTCTCACCAGAGAGTCCAGAAAGCCCATAAATATATGAGAAAATGCTCTACATCATTAGCTATAAGGGAAAAACAAATCAAAACTTCAATGAGATTCCACCTCACTCCTGTTAGACTGGCAAAAATGAAGAATACAAACAACAACAGATGCTGGAGGGGCTGTGGGAAAAGAGGAACACTGTCACACTGCTGGTGGAACTGCAAACTGGTTCAGCTACTCTGGAAAGCAGTATGGAGACTCCTTAAAAAATTAGGGATGGAACCACCTTATGACCCAGCCATCCCACTCCTGGGTATTTTCCCAAAAGAGTTAGAATCAGCATATTATAGTGATGTGGCTTCATCAATATTTATAGCAGCTCAATTTACTATTGCTAGACTATGGAACCAACCCAGATGCCCATCATTTGATGAATGGATACAAAAACTTTGGTACATATATACAATGGAATACTACTCGGCCATTAGTGAAAACGATACTATGGCTTTTGCAGCCAAATGGATGGAGATGGAAAGAATTATGCTAAGTGAAGTATCCCAATCGCATCTGTGGAAGCTAGAATACATCGGGAAGCTGTATGTTAGATGGCTAAGCTAATAATAACCTCAAATTGTATGACTCTTTACACAAACAAGGAAGATTGCCTAGGACACCTGGAGGCATAGGGTGGGGGGAGGGATTAGGAAGGATATCTAGGAGACTGGAGGGTGGGAATATGGGGGAATCATCTCAGAAGATCTCAGACCTCCACAAGATATCCATTTAAGGGGCTGGAGCGGTGGCTCAGCGGTTTCGGCGCTTGCCTGACAAGCACGAGGACCTGGGTTCAAACCCCAGCACCACGTACACAACTAAGTGTTGGAGCATCTAAAGCCATGTGAAAAACTAAAGTTGTTTAAAAAAAAAAAAAAAAAGATATCCATTTAATTCAGTGGGTCTTTTGGGGGAAACAGCAACATGGGGAATCCAAGCGGGGCATCCATGACATGGCATTAGCCTTGGATAACTAAGTATATATACATTTGTTCTTGATTGTTTGACAATGTTTCCCCCTCAATTGTAACTCCATATTCATCTAATAAAAAAAACCATGTTAAATAAATCTATATTCTTTATTTCTGAAAAAAAGATGTTTTTACTTCTAGTAAATTATTCAAAAGGTAAATAATAAAGCACAGTCTCTAGATGTCAACGAAAAAAAAATCCTAGGCTAAAACCTTTTTGTTCACGCATAGATGACTAACTCCTATTCTTGGCAGGAGCATCTTAAACAAATTCAATGTCTCCATTCATTTTTTTTTTTTTTAAGAGGACAGTGAGAGAGAGAGAATCAAATTTTTTTTTTAATTTTATTTTTCATGTGTCTTTCATTGTTCCAAGACTTTGTTGTGTACATGGTGCTGGGGTTTGAACTTGCGTACTCACGCATGCCAGGCAAGCACCATAACCGCTGAACCACCGCTCCAGCCCCGAGAGAATCAATTTTTATTGAGTTTTTCGCATGTTCGTTGCTCTGACACTTAGTTGTGTACATAGGTGCTGGGGTTTGATCCCGGGTTCTTGCGCATTCCAGGCAAGCGCTGTAACCGCCGAGCCACAGCTCTAGCCCCTCATTTTTTTGTTGTTTTTAAGAGAGAGGGACAGTAAGAGAGACAGAAGACAGAATCAGTTTTATTTAGTTTTTCATGTGGCTTTCATTACTCTGACGCTTAGTTGTGTACGTGGAGCTGGGGTTCGAACCCTTGTACTCACACATGCCAGACAGGTGCAGTAACCATGGAGCCATTGCTCCAGACCCGCCTCCATTCATTTTAACACCCACCATAGCCCCTCACACTCCTTTATCCTCTAATGCCATTTCCTTCCCCTCTAATATTCCTGTCAGCTCTCCTCCCTGAGGTGTCAGTCACAGTGTGGGATATCTCCAAGCTCACTGTGACCACCCACCAAACTCCTGTTATTAAAATTGCCCTACAAGACCCTGTTTTCAGCTAAAGCAAGTTATCTCCTATCACCTCTCTGGTTGCTTCAATTATAACCAGGGAACTATCTTCCTGGGCAGAATTAGTACTTATGTACTAATTAAACTCATTATAACCTTTTAGAGTCTGGAATGATGAATATGAAAAATTACCAGAAATCACTCATGTAAGCCAGACAGTAAACCCCCTACTCACTGTTTCAAAATCTATTGACTTGTTGCACCCTTTAAGAATCTAAGAATCACACCCCACCAAAACTCTCATTTTAACCAGAAAACTGGCAATTTGGCCCCCTCCCCCATCATTCCCTCTATCTCTACCCCAGACTGTAAGTGGCAGGTGGGTCCCAGACTCCACTGGGGCCCCCTCTGCAGGTTTCTCCTGAATAAACCTGTGTTCCTGTTGAGCCACTGCTCCCCTCTGTTTCCTTCATTTAGCCTCTTTCCTTACAGTAACTACTTATCCATAGTCATGTGCAGTGCTGCAGATTGAACCCAGGGGTACTCTATCACTAAGCTAAATCCCCAGCCCTCATTTATTATATTATTTTGAGACAAGGTCTGTACTGGCCTGGAACTTGAGATCCTCCTACTTCAGCTTCCAGAGTTACTGGGATTACAAGCATGTGCCACTGCCCTGGCTAGTAATTACACATTTTTACTTTCATAAATCAACTCAGGTTATTGAATTGTTTTCAACGACACTTTTCATTAATTCCATCATCAGGAACATAATAAAACCTATGTACATTTAAAGCATTTTTCTGAAGAATTGGGAAGGAAAAGTAGTCTATCCATTACAAAAACTAAGGGAAAGGCTAGCAAATGACAGAGAACAAAATTAAAACCAAATGACTGAAATAAGAAACCTACCAAGTCTTGTACGTTCTTCTACCATATTTCACCAATACAATGACTTATTTTCTTTCTTTTTTTTTTTTAAAGAGAGGGACAGTGAGAGAATCAATTTTTATTTAGTTTTTCATGTGGCTTTTGTTGCTCTGAAACTTAGTTGTGTACGTGGTGCTAGAGTTTGAACCTGTGTTCTCACGCATGCTGGGCAAGCACCGTAACCCTCCCAACCTCCTCACCCCCACCCCCCTGCCAACCACCACTCCAGCCCCACAATGACTTACTTTCAATATTAAGTTTTCTCCTTTGAAGTTAGGTCAGTTGTTCACCCTTGTAATCCCAACACCTCTGGAGGCTGAGGCAGGAGGAACAAGAATTCCAGGTATCCTGGATAATTTAGTGATATATAATAAAAAATGAAAAAATTAGGGCTAGGTATGTTGGTCACCAGTAGAGCACCCCTTGGTTCAATCCCCAGGACAAGGAGGGGAGGTGTTTAGGTTCCCTGAAGCCTGGGAGTGGAATCTCTGTGTTCACAGCTGTGTTCTATGGACAGAGCTCTGAAAAAGTTTTGGATCTACAATATACAAACTGTCCCCACAGAGCTTCTAAAAGGGATCACTGGAGGAAGGAATTCTATTCTTGGCACAACATCCAGTCCTTCCCAGGACTCTGCACTAGGGCAGGAGGTGGGGGGGGGGAGGGCAATTCCAGCTCTATGCTCCCCATACCAAGCACAGGCTCCTTTTTTTAAATTCTAAGTCTCAAATATCCAACCTCCCCTTTGATAACCATTTGACCGCATGCTGTGCAGTGTGGCTATAAAGTGAAATGACAGAAACAGTGAAAGAAATCCAGTGCAACAAATTCCATGGGATTTACAAATGGGAGGGTAGCTCTGCTGCATAGCTGTGCATTAAGCACTCACTGGGCTAAACAACGGCTACAGAGTGCACTGCTGTAAGTCGCAGAAGCCACAGCTTTAAGGAACGGCTTCCGAGTCTTCCAATTACCTGGAGGATCTGGATCACAGCGGCAGAGTTACTAAAAGAATATCTACCCTCCTAAGTTTTTGAAAAAGGAAGAAGGGGGCTGGAGCGGTGGCTCAGCTGTTACGGCGTTTGCCCGGCATGCGTGAGTACGTGGTTTCAAACCCCAGCACCAGATACGCGTCAGAGCAATGAAAGCCATGCGAAAAATTCAATAAAAACTAATTCTGTCTCTGTCTCACTGTCCTTCTCTCTTTTAAAAGAAAGAAAGAAGGGTTGGTGTGGTGGATGAGCGGTGTGGTGCTTGCCCGGCATGCGCGAGTAGGCGGGTTCAAACCCAGCACCAAGCACACAACGAAGTCTCGGAGCAACAGAAGCCACGTGAAAAACTAAATAAAATTGATTCTGTCTCCTTCTCACTGTCCCTCTCTCCTTAAAAAGATAAAGAAAATGAAGAGTGAAAAAGCTCCACGGGCCGACTTTGACCACAGTCTCCAGCTGGTCGCAGCGCTCTCGCAGCGTGACGAGGTCACAGAACCAGACCCAACAATCACCGCTCACTGCGGCTCCGTCCCCCTCGGCCCCGCGCACGAACCACGAACCCCCCGCGGCGGCGGCCTCCCGCACACGCGGGGCTGCGGCCTCCACACGCCCCATCCGCATCCCAGGCCCTCGGAGCCTCCGGCCGCGGATTCCTCTCGCACCCGAACCCGGGTCACCTCCACTCACACGTAGAAAACGATGACCTCAAGGCCAGAGGACAACGAACCAGAGTCGCATTCCCTTGGCAGACCTGGGGGCCTGGGATAAACCTAATCCAAGCCCGAGCCAAGCCGCTGCTGATAAACGCGGGCATCCAGGACCGCGCGGCTCCGGACGGGCGGCCCCGCAGACTCCTGGGAGCGCAAACCCGCGGCGCGAGTGCGCAGGCGCAGACAACTGAGGCTTGGCCGGGGGTGAGGCCGGTGGGTCCTAGGGGCTCCGAGGAGGCCGAGGAAGGAACTGGGAGCTCCGGCCCGAGAGAGCAAACTAAGGGAGCGGAACCGGGTGGAGAGATCGCGGAAGAAACCTGGAATCCGAGCCGGGCCTTAGCGTTTTGGGGAGGGAACGGAGATCGCGGTGCCCGGTCGCTCGGATCAGTAAGAGCAGGGCCTCGGGCGTGGTTCGTGGGCGTGACCCCGAGGATGACAGTCAAGTGACCTGGAGCAAGCCCTGCGAAGAGGGAATTTGCCTGACTGACAGCCCCCCGGAAGTCTGTCGCGCGGTCGTGTCCCGGAGCGGGGCGGGTGCTGCGCGTTTATGTGTTGGGGGTGTTCCCCCGTTCCCAGCCTGCTGCCTTTTGGGTGCGTGCCACTCTTTGGGATTTTGCCTCCTGTTGTGTGGAAGATGGACTGAGCTGTGTTGCTGTATATATATGGGGCTTACCCTGAGTAGCTAGTTTTAAATTAGGTGTGAGTAGTATTTGAGACTGTGTGTGGAGAGTTGCAAGTGGTATGTGAATGTGACTTTGCCTGAGATTGTGTAATGTGCTACATGTGGCAGTGATTGATATGCGGGGGCCATGGGTTGTTTTCTGAAGGGTCTTTAATTGAAAATTATTAAGTATGTGTGTATCACCTATTGTTATTTCTGATTGTTTTGTGACCGTGGTAACTGAAATATTAAATGATTGAGGAGCTCTGTAAGAGCACATCTAGTTGGTTGTGTAATATTTGATTATCTAAATAGTAGACTTTAAGACTACCTCCAAAATTGTAACGAGATAGCAATTTAGCAAATAAAATAGAGGTATAAGTACTGAAAAGAAATAGGTAAGATTTTCATAATCTACCTGGGGGTTACATTCATTTCCTAGAAGCACCATATTAATCAAAACCAATGTGTTGAACCCAGGAGAGCTTAACCACTTAACAACATCCCCAGTCTTTTTATTTATTTATTTATTTTTTTTATTTTTTCTTTAAAGAGAGGGGACAGAGAGAGAGAGAGAGAAGCAATTTTTATTCAGTTTTTCATGTGACTTTCATTCCTCAGACACTTGGTTGTGTACCTGGTACTGGGGTTTGAACTCACGTCCTCGCCCTTGCCAGGCAAGCACCATAACCATTGAGCTACTGCTCCAGCCCTTTATTTTTATTTTGAGACAGAATCTCTTTAAGTTGCTTAGGACCTCACTAAATTGCTGAGGCTGACTTTGAACTTTCGATCCTCCTGCCTCAGCCTCTGGATCCGCCAGGACTATAGGTGTATGCCACACCGCACTGGGCCATAACTACCACTTTTTTTTTTTTTTAAGAGAGAAAAGGACAGTGAGTGAGAATCAGTTTTTAGTTTTTCATATGGTTTTCATTGCTCGGACACTTTGTTGTGTATGTGGTGCTGGGATTTGGACATAGGTCCTCACACAGGCCAGGCAAGCACCATAACCACTCCAGCCCCCATAGCTATCACTTTTAACACTTAAATGTTAGTGAATATTCATGCTCCTGAATGAAATCAGTGGCAAGGCCAATAGCTTCTTCAGGCATTGTAAGATAATAAAAGTCATTGATACACTTAATTACAAGGTCAGTCTCATTTTCGTACTTAAAATAATTGTTTTTTTTTTCTTTTTTTTTACTGAGAATGGACCATGGTTGCTCAACCACTGAGCTACCTCCCCAGTCCTTTTAATTTTTTATGCAGAGTCAGGATCTTTTTTAGTTTTTTAAGAGAGAGGGACAGTGAGAGAGAGAGAAAGAATTAATTTTATTTAGTTTTTCATATGGTTTTAATTACTCTGACATTTCATGGTGTATGTGGTGCTGGGATTCAGCCCATGTCCTGGTGCATGCCAGGCAAGTGTCACAACTGCTGAGCCACCACTCCAGGCCAGGAAACAGGGTCTTGCTAAGTTCCTAAATTGCCCAGGATGGCCTCAAACTTGCAATCCTCCTGCCTTAACCTATCAAGTGGCTGGGGTTACTGACTTGCCCCATTGTGTCTGTAGTTATTTTGGTAACTAAAATGTAGCAGTCTATACTTCATACCTCACTTAGCAGCAAAATATTATTCCTTCTGTCTGGAAGCCTGCAGAGGACAAAGTGCCTTATCAGTTACTTTTTTGTTTCCCATAGTGTACCACTAGAAAGTATTTTCCAATACTTAAAGTAACTATTAATAAGTTAACAGTATGGGGCTGGAGGGGTGGCTCAGTGGTTTCAGCGCTTGCCTGGCAAGCACGAGGACCTGGGTTCAAACCCCAGCACCATGTACACAAGTGAGTGTTGGAGCAACTAAGGCCATGTGAGAAACTAGATAGAGTAGTTTCTCTCTTTCTCGGTCTCTCTCACTGTCTCTCTCTTTAAAAAAAAAATAAGTTAACAGTAATACTTAATTTCAGTAACCATACTTCTTAAGTAGAGTGAATCAGGTGAAGCAATAAAAAGAGTAGAAAAATAGACTGTTCAGCCTGTTGGTCAAGGTGATGCACACCTGTAATCCCATGACTTGGGAGGCTGAGGCAAGAGAATCACAAGTTCAAAGCCAGCATCAGCAACTTAGGCCATAAGCAATTTAGTGAGACCCTGTCTCAAAATAAAGAAATAAATAAAAGGGCTGGAGATGTGGCTCAGGGGCTAAGCACCCCAGGGTTCAATACCAAGTACCAAAAAATAAAATGTTCAGATACAGTCATATAGGGAAATAGATCATATGATAAAGATGGCATTTACCATCTGTTGAAGAGATATGGATTATACAATATGTGGTATTCCTAAACAGAAATTATAGGAAAAAATATTCAGAAGACTTGGGGCTTAGGTTATAGCTCAGTGGCAGAGCACTTGCCTAGCATATGTGAGGCACTGGGTTTAATCTTTAGTACCACACAAAATAATAAATACAACTAAGAAAAAATTTTAGACAAAGGCACTAACTGTCATATAAGAAACCAACTTAAAGCATTAATTTTCTAAATTAAGAAATTAAAAACAACCCAGAAAATACAGACTGGGCGTATAACTCAGTGACTAGCATCTGCCTGGACCAAGGTTCAATTCCCAGCACCACAAAAGAAAAGAGAGAAAAATAAAGCATATAAAAGGAGATGCATTACAGAAAAGAAATCAGGAATGTCTTTAAACTTATTAAAACAAGGTTATTACAGCTGGAGCAGTGGCTCAGTGCTTGAGGCACTTGCCTGGCATACATGAGTTGCAGGTTCAAAGGCCAGCATCACATACACAATGAGGTATTGGAGCAATTAGGGCCATGTGAAAAATTAAATAAAATTGATTCACTGTCCCTCTCTCTCTTAAAAAAAAAAAAAGTAACATTATAAAAAGAAGAAGCTGGGCTGGAGCGGTGGCTCAGCGGTTTCGGCGTTTGCCTGGCAAGCACGAGGACCCGGGTTCAAACCCCAGCACCACGTACACAACTAAGTGTTGGAGCAGCTAAGGCCATGTGAAAAACTAAATAAAGTTGTTTTAAAAAAATAAAATAAAAAAATAAAAAGAAGAAGCTTATTATAATAGGAAGTGTATACATTAGAACTAACAATAGGCAAAGATTAAAAACTTCTAAAATGTGTTTGTCAGGGCACAGAAAGATAGTCTCCTGTACTGTTGGGGACAGTGTAAACTGACAGACCATGAAGAACAATTTGGAAATATACAAACCTGTGCTTCGTGGAAAATGGGAGGTAGAGTGGTAGAATGAAAATCACAATGTTCCCTTTCTAAGCTTCAACAGGTACCCCAGAATCTTTCTTTTGCAGCAAGCAACTAGGTTTCTGGTACTGGAGAGAAATGTGGATTTGTCCCATTTCCCCACTAAACTCTAGCCTGAATTTCTCAAGTGAATGCAGAGTGGGCAAGTACTGAAACTGAAAATTAATGCAGCTTCAACTTAGTTATTCTGGAAGATCTAAGTCAAGTATGTTCTCATATTGGCTCCTTATACATCTCCATCTTTGCCTTCATAGGACTCTTCCATTTTCCAAAATAAGAGCTCAAGAGAAAGGATTCATCTCTTACAAATCTCAAAGCCATGTCTAAGGTGAGATGATACTTCTCCTTTTCTTTTCCCCAGGGAATATGAACATTTACTTAGCAATGTTGCTTAAACCTCCTGGATATTGGGATTTGCTTCCATGAAATATCTCCAGTCAGGAGCCAGATTAGGGTGAGGCGTGCAAGTGGCATGAGGTACAATATTTAAAGAGTACTTTCAGTGCTATGCCCTCCTAAATTTTATACCCTCAAAGCCTCACCTCATCATCTCCTTTCTTAGTCTTCTCACCAAAATACCTCTGGAACAGAAAGGTATTTCCTTGATTTAAATGGAAATATATTACTTGAATGAATCTACCTGTCTTGACACTAATTTGAGACAGAGTTGTGAGTAGTCAAGGAGCAAACAGATAAACCTTGATTATCTAATCAAGGTTGTGTAGTTACATGGTGAGAGATAGAATCAGAAGAGCGTATTGTTAGTTTGTAGGAAGATGTCCTGTTTTATGAGGTTGTTCAGAATAGAAATTGATGTCAACTTGTACCAAAAACTGCATTTTGTGTTCCTCCTCTCTGATCTTCCTATTTTATTTTATTTTATTTTTTAAAGAGAGAAGGACAGTGTGAGAGAGAAAGAAACAACTTTATTGAGTTTTTCACATGGCCTTCATTGCTCCAACACTTCGTTGTGTACATGGTGCTGGGGTTCAAACCCAGGTCCTTGCGCTTGCCAGGCAAGTGCTGAAACCACTGAGCCACTGCTCCAGCCCCTATTTTATTTTTTTTTAAAGGTTGTAAACATTTTTTTAAGAGAGAGGGACAGTGAGAGAGACAGAGAAAGAGAGAAACAACTTTATTTAGTTTTTCACATGGCCTTCATTCCTCTAACACTTAGTTCTGTACGTGGTGCTGGGGTTTGAACCCAGATCCTCGTGCTTGTCACGCAAGCACCGAAACTGCTAGGCACCACTCCAGCCCTGATCTTCCTATTTTATCCATGTCTACCAACAGTTTGTATGAATTGTATAGCCTGCCAGTTAAAATCTTTCCAGTATTCCAATGCTTTCTTGACTTATTCTTTTTAGTTTCTTCTCACTGTTTATGTTTGTATAGGGAAAGGAAATGCATATGCTAGTCCACTCATGAAATAATATTCTACTGTTATATCAACAGTGGTACTTTGTCCTGTTATTCTTTCTTTCAGAAAATTCCTCATGTACAAATCTTTAAAATACTGGTTTTCCCCAGGTACTAATTGGTTTTCTTTTCATCACAGCATTTTCCTCTATGCACAGATTTACTATGAAGGTTACACATGATTTTAGTGGGTCTCAACTACTTCAATGCTAGACCTCTGTCTAAAGTGTCAGAACTGTATATTCAGCGTGTAATAGCTTTGACCCCCTATATGTTACTTAGACACTCCAAGTGTGCTTCTAAGGATTACCTCATTACCTTCTTTGCTCCAGCCTATTCTTTCTTCTATTTCCTAGTCCCAGAACCCACACAATTGCCTATGCACATAACCTGATAGCTGTGCTTCTCTTTTTTCCACTCTGCAACCAATTTGTGACCAATTCTGTTGACTTTATCATGTAGGAACCAACTGTCTTCCATCAGCCCAATAATACGACCTTAATCTATGAGGCATCTGCAATACTGGGGTTATTTGTCTTTGCCACCCAACTTACATTAAGTCTTCTCCAGTCTTTAAGAGTGTTGCCTCAAAAGTATAAATTTTATCACAAAACATATGCTTGTTTTTTCATGTTCTTTTTTTTTTAAAGAAAGAGGGGACAGTGAGAGAGAGAGACAAAGAGAATCAATTGTTTTTTTACTTTTTAAAAAATTTTATTGAGGAGTTGTGTTGTTGTACAATCATGAATGCATTTATAATAACAGTATGATATGCCTCTGATCCTATTCCAGAATCACCCCCACATCACCCACACCCCAACATATTGATTCTTCTATATTTCCCCATAACAGATATAAATGTCTGTATGTGTATGTGTGTGTGAGTGTGTGTACAGAAGATTGTGCATTTTACAGAACTAAATAATTGCATAGTATTATTTGGCTTCTCAAGGGAGTAAAGAGTAAGATACATTGTTGATTCCTCCCCAAGATCCGTCATTATTGTCCTTCCTTCTCCCCTCCCTCCCACCTCTTCTGTCCCCCACTACATTTCTATGGTACCCTTAGATTGTGTTGCTTTGACTTTAGTGAGTCTAGTACAAGAGCTTGAAATTTCACCCAAGCCTGGTGTTAGCTCCAGCCTCCACAAATGAAGGAAAATATTTGACTCTTGAGTCTCTGGGTTTGGCTAATTTCTCTCAGCATAATTTCTTCCATTGCCATCC
>PVKS010032241.1:0-22730 GCA_004027875.1 Aplodontia rufa | reverse complement strand
TTTGCCTGCTACACCTCGGAAAGAGGGCTAATATCCAGAATATACAGGGAACTAAAGAAACTAAAGTCCAAACTCGCAAATAATCCAATCAATAAATGGGGTAAAGAGCTCAAAAGGAACTTCTCTCCAGTGGAAGTCCAGAAAGCCCACAAATATATGAGAAAATGCTCTACATCATTAGTTATAAGGGAAATGCAAATCAAAACTTCTATGAGATACCACCTCACTCCTGTTAAGAGTGGCAAAAATGAAGAATACAAACAACAACAGACTCTGGAGGAGCTGTGGGAAAAGAGGAACACTGCTACACTGCTGGTGGGACTGCAAACTGGTTCAGCCACTATGGAAAGCTGTATGGAGAATCCTCAAAAAATTAAGGATGGAACCACCTTATGACCCAGCTATCCCACTCCTGGGAATTTTTCCCAAAAGACTTAGAATCAGCATATTATAGCGATGTGGCTTCATCAATGTTTATAGCAGCTCAATTTACTATAGCTAGATTATGGAACCAACCCAGATGCCCCTCACTCGACGAGTGGATACAAAAGCTTTGGTACATATATACTATGGAATACTACTCGGCCATTAGAGAGGACGATATCATGGCTTTTGAAATCAAATGGATGGAGATGGATAGAATTATGCTTAGTGAAGTCTCCCAAGCTCAGAGACTCAAGGGCCGAATGGTTTCTCTCATCTGTTGATGCTAGCATATTGGGGAAGCAGTAGGGCAGATGGCTAACCTAACAAAACTTCAAATTGAATGACTTTCAGAGTAATAGGGGGATGGCTCTCTAGGATACTTGGAGGTGTGGGGAGGGGGAGAGGGAGGGGGGGAGGGTATATGAAGACCTCATAGGACTCTGGAGATTGAGAAGATGGGGGAACCATCCCAGAAGCTGATGTCATTCCCCCACGAGCTACCCATTTAATGCACGAGTTCTTCTGGGGGAAACTGCAACAGGTAAAACCCAAAGTGGTTATCCATGTTTTGGCAGTTCCCCTGGATAACAAAGTTTATATCCATTGATTGCTAATGTTTTGATAATGTTTCCCCCTCAACTGTATCTCTATATACTTCTAATAAAAAAAAATTCTCAATGAAATAGTTAAAATTTATCCCATGTTAAAACAGAATCAAATATGTGCATCCAGGAAGTGTACAGGACACCCCATAGGTCAAACCAAATGAGAAATTTACCAAAACATATCATATTCAAAATGTATAACAGGGAAAGCAAGGAAAGAACATTAATAGTGGCAAAACAGAAAGACCAAATCACATTCAGAGGCAAACCAGTAAGGATCACATCTGACTTTTCAGCTTAGACTCTAGAAGCAAGAAGATCCTGGAACATCTTTCAATGTGTGAATGAGCACAACCTGTAGCCGAGAATACTATTCCCAGGAAAACTCAGCTTCAAAATCGATGGGGAAATAACATTTAATGATAAGATCAAACTTGCAGCATTCATGAACAGAAAATCAGCCTTACAAAGAATCCTCAAGGATAAACTCCAGATAGAAGAACAAACAAACACCCCTCAGAGGAAATTCAAAAAAAGTGCCCTCTATCAGAACACAACAAAGAGGGGCTGGAGCAGTAGCTCAGCGGTTATGGCGCTTGCCTGGCATGCGTGAATACATGGGTTCAAACCCCAGCACCCACATACATAAGTGTCAGAGCAATGAAAGCCATGTGAAAAACTAAATAAAAATTGATTCTCTCTGTCCCTCTCTCTAAAAAACAGAAGAAAAAAAAAAAAACACTGCCAAGAAAGAACAGAGCTCAGTAATAAAACACAATGACTATGAACCACACAACATATCTGTCCTAACACTAAATGTGAATAATCCCAACACACCAATCAATAGACAGATTAGTAGATTGGACCAAAAAACAAAATCCAAAATATGCTGCTTACAGGAGACCAATCTTACAGCCACCAATGACATCCACAGATTGAGGGTGAAAGGATAGAAAAAAAAATCTATGAGGCGTATGGCCCAAAAAAGCAAGTTGGAATTGCAATACTTATGTGCGACAAAGTAGATCTTAAACATAAATTAATCAGAAAACGTAAAGATGGCCACTACATCCTAGTAAAGGGAACAAAACAACAGAAATGGTAAACATATTCTCTCCAAACACAAACTTTCCAAAGTATGTGGAAAAATCATTCCAGGCCAAAAAACCACTTATGGACCTCAAATGAAGTACTGGGAGACTTTAATATTCCTCTAAAAAGAAAAAATAATACAGAGATTTCCACTGTAAATAATTCCATCAATCAAATGGATTTAACATACATCTATAGAATATTCCACTCCATGTAGGATGAGTATACGTTCTTCTCAGCAGCATATGGATCCTTCTCCAAAATAGATCATATTCTAGTTCACAAAGGAAATCCCAGCAAATATAAAAAAGTAAATATCCCATGTATCCTATCACACGAGGATGCTATGACCTTAGAATTAACAACAAAAATCAAACAGAAAACACACATATATATGGGGGTTGAATAAAACCCTATTAAAAGAAGAAAGGATCCAAGAAGACATGAGAGCAGAAATTAAGAGCATGGAAGAGAATGAGAATGAACACACAACATGTCGGACAGCATAAAAGCATTATTACGGGGAAAATTTATAGCACTGAGTGCTTACATTTAAAAAGCAGGAGAGATCGCAATAAATAACTTATGCTCACCTCAAATCCAAATGAAAGGAAGAACAATCTAAGACCAAGGCCAGCAGAAGACAGGAAATAATTAAGACCAGAGCTGATATCAACAACAACAACAAAAATAAATAAATAAACAATAAAAAGAATCAATGAAACAAAGAAAGCACAGCTTCTTCAGGGGGAAAAATTGAAATTGACAGACCCTTTGCTAATATCACTAAAAGGAGAAAATCAAAGCCAATCAACAAAATCACCAATGAAAAGGTGTGAGCACCACTGACCCCACAGAAATCAAATGGATTTCTCAGAACACATTTTGAAAAACTATATTCCTCTAAATTAGATAATATGGAAGACATGGACAAATTTCTAAACACATACTACATCCTCAAATTGACACAGGACAATATGAAAATCCTAAGC
The DNA here is from genome assembly GCA_004027875.1 of Aplodontia rufa. NCBI lineage: Eukaryota > Metazoa > Chordata > Mammalia > Rodentia > Aplodontiidae > Aplodontia > Aplodontia rufa. The sequence goes on along the minus strand of PVKS010032241.1, from coordinate 19,615 downwards.
AGCCAAATAACAGTCACTGAAATCCATACAGCAATTAAAAGGCTTCAAAAGAAGAAAGTCCAGGACCAGATGGATTCCCTGCTGAGTTTAAGCACAACTATGAGGAAGAACTAACACCTTTCCTTATTAAATTATTACAAGAAATTGAAAACGAGGGAACTCTCCCAAACACATTTTATGAGGCAACCATCAGTCTGATGCCAAAACCCAACAAAAATGAATCAAAAAAAGAAAATTCCATACCAATATCCCTAATGAACATCAATGCAAAAATCCTTAATAATGTTCTAGCAAACCGCATTCAAAATAAAATCACATCAACAAGATAATTCATCACGATCAAGTGGGCTTCATTCCAGGCATCCAAGGCTGGTTCGACACACACAAATCAATAAACGGAATTAAGGACAAAAACCAAATGATCATCTTAATTTATGTCGAAAAGGCCTTTGATAAAAGCCAACACCCATTTATGCTCAAAATGCTAGAGAAAATAGGAATCAAAGGATCCTAACTTTGTAAAGGCCATATATGCCAAACCCTCAGCTTGTATAATACTAAACAGAGAAAAGCTAAAAGCATTTCCACTAAATTCAGGAACAGGACAAGGCTGCCTGCTCTCACCACTTTTATTCAACATACTCCTCGAGACCCTAGTTGGAGCAATCAGGTAGGAAGAGGAAATCAAAGGGAAAGGAACAGGAAGAGAGGAAGTCAAAATATCCCCTTTTGCTGATGACATGATCCTATATCTGGAAGATCAAAAAAATTTCACCAGAGAACTTCTTGAGCTTATATACAGATTTAGCAAAGTAGCAGACTACAAGATCAATACAATAAAGTGGGAGGATCACTTGAGAACTGGAGTTTAAAACCAGCCTGGGCAACACAGCAAAACTTCATACCAAAACCACAACAAAACAAAACTGGGGACATAGCTTAAAGGTAGTGCACTTGCTTAGCATGTGATACATCCTAGGTTTGACTGCCAGTACCACAAAGAGAAGTTATCCTTTAAAATAATGATAAACTGAAGAAAGATAAAATATAAGCTAATACATTACAATTTTAAAGTTAAGATTCAAAGTTCTAACAGAGGGCTAGGTGCAGTTCAGTGGTAAAACTTACTAAATTCTCAGCATTCCGCTGCACAATTAAATTCTAGATGCTTTTCAGTCTCACAATGTAAGGTGGAGTATATTTTCATTGGCTGGAATTCATATTTCTTTTTCCAACTTGTCTCTGAAGCTTAGGAAGACAATTTTTGTTTCAGTAGATTTAATTAATTTTACTCTAAAGGATGATGAATGCCAATATTTTATTTTTATCTAGAAATGACAACATATGAATGTTTATGTGTGTGTGTATAAACACACATATATATATTCTTGTGAAGAATATATATAGGTAAGCAGCAATGTATTATTTTGCATTTCTATTTTAATTATATATTTTAAATTTGATAAATATCAAATCAACAATGCTAACATAGTGATCATTTTTTCTTCTTTCTCTAATGGCCTATTTTTCCAATTATCATATTCTTTTTTATTTCACTCTATGAATTTTCATAATTAAATCATCTCAAACCCATGTTCAGACTATCTAAAAACAATTTTTTAAAGGACAGGCATTTATTATATCAAATGACATTTCTTAAGGTCCCTGTCCTAATGCCAAGGAGTACTTTTTGTGGACTGTTGTAATTTTTTCATGCATTCAATAATTATTACTAATTAGTTAATGGGCTGGCTACTGGGCAGGATCATGTTTCCAAACAAGTTATGTTTTCAAACCCTCAATAAGCTTCAATAAGCTTCAAATATAACAGAGAATTAAACAATTTGTTTACAATTTTAAACAAAATAGCAGCAAGCTCAAATCTGTAAGCATATTGCTAATTCAAAATTTCTAAGTCAAGCTCTAAATAAGGGTGTCCAGGAAAAAGACCCATCCTTGAGCTCTGCTCCAGTTCCTGACTTTACTGTTTATTTTCCCAGAGTACTTTCAGAAGTTTATTAAAGAACAAAGAAGTAGATGCACAGCTACATGTAAAGCTGTGCATTATCTAATGCGCCTCTGTACATGGAAAGGCGTTAGTACTGAAACTGCTTTCTACACACAGATGACAATCTCAAGTCACTGAATATCAGGCTCTTGAAAGCTGATAAAAATTATTGAGCTATTATAAATAATTAATGGGAAAAAAAACCCTTTGTGACCAAGGATAGTAGGGATGTGAGAGAGCACAGATATGCAAATTAAATCCACATAGATAGCTGTTTTCCAAGTTAAGGATGTCATGTCATCCATGAAAGAGACAACTTGCAGGCAGCAAGCAGAAAATGAAAAGAATATAGACTGTTTTCAATAAGGGCAAAGAATCAAATATAGCATATGAAAGCAGTTATGAACAAAATTACTTAGTGCCATATATTCTAGATAACCAAATCTGAAAGTCAAAAATCTGCATGTATCCATTGGAAGTCCTGAACACCCAATTCCTATCTTGCCTTTACATTTGTAAGTTTTCCTTTTGTTATTGTCCTGCATATATTTTTTTTTTATAAGAGAGAGGGAAAGAATCAATTTTATTTAGTTTTTCATTTGGCTTTCATCACTCTAACACTCTGCTGTGTATCTGGTGCTGGAGTTTGAACCCACATCCTTGTGCGGCTCCAGCCCCCTACACGTATTTTTAAAATGGTAGTAAGATGTTACTACATAACTTGCTTCCGTGAGAAATGAAAGAATAGAACCAAAAAACATGGCTGAGAGTCATCTTGAATATGTTACACTAAACCTTCACCTTTCATCAAAGCATAATTTCTTCCAATAGCATTCCCTTTACCAAGGATGAAATTAATTTTTGCCACTATGGCCATATATACACAACAATTTATTTTCCAAAGTGGAATCCTATTCCATCCTAATATCTTCAAGTGTTAACTGGGTAATTATTTTGAAATTATTACTACAAATATTTTTAGGTAATAATACCAATATTTAAATCCTGGATTGAAATCAAAAGCTGTGATATTAGAAGAAAACAGTAGCTAAACCAAAATGATTGTGACAAATCAAAATTATTAGTACTTTCTAATGCAACTACAGAAGAGCAAGTATAAGTAGAAAAGTGCCAGATTTATATGCAAAGGTATAAAAATATTTTCATATTTCAGATGTATAAAAGCAAGAGCTATTTTCATTCATTTAAAAAATAATATCCAATAATAAAGGTAAAAATAAACAGCTATGTTTCTATTATGTATATCAATATTTTTCTAAGTTGGGGATGGAGTGATGGCTCAGTGGTTAAAGTGTTTGCCCAGCATGCACAAAGACCCAGGTTCAAACCCCAGCACCACATACACAACTAAGTGTTGGAGAAACAAAAACCAGACAAAAAAATAAATAGATTCTCTCTCTCTTTCTCCCTGTGTCCTATACACACACACACACACACACACACACATATACACACACTTTTCTATGTTGGCAAAGGTACAACTGAATAATTCAATGGGGCAAACATTTGGAAGACCAGGATGGGTAAAGGTTAAAATAATCTTCTATTTTCTGTAACACCTGAGTCTTGCTTCCACTTTCTAGTAATAAGGTTTTAATTTGTGGTCCTTGTGTTTATTTTTAACGATAGTAATGTTACACATGTAACTTGCCTGAGTGAGAAATGAAAGGAACAGAACCAAAAGGATCTTCTGGAGGATGGTTATGTGGAGCAGAAAGTGGTTCTACATTCTTATCTGAGGATGCTCTCTCCTCGAGCCTATCTGCAAAAATAAGATGGAACAAAACAAAAAAATAAAATAAAGCAAAATGATCTTTAAATCAAAAGTGATATACTTCTGTATAAATAAAAGTGAAAATTAAAGTAACAGTTTTTTGAAAGATATCAGATTCAGAGTTCCATTATTCTAAGTATTAACACATAATTCTGAATTTAATTCATACTTGTTGCCATAAAAGCAAGTTTAACAATATAATTAGTGCTAGGTTACACTAAATACAAATAACCTAATAAGTTAGTCTGGTTTAATTAAATATTAATTGACAACATTGGTAACATATTAGATCTAAATTTGAACCCTCGTTATTAAACAAAGGCAAACTTTCTCTCCAAATAATATATAGGAATAAATGTTGCAAATGATCATTCATCCATAAAAACAGAAAATCCTATTTCTTGATAAGCAATAAAAAGTAATTCACTATATTTTATTACTCATTCCTCATATTTGTATTATTATTAAATTATTTACACATACACACATAACAGAGATGTGAGAGTACAGATAAGGAGTTTATTTATTCATTCAACAAACATCTGAGCTTCGAATATATGCCAAGGACCATTATGGGCAGTTGGCACATAAATAAAACAAAGACCCTGACTTTAAGCAGTTTATATGATGGTGTGGGGAAAAAAAACCAATTAATAAGCAGTAATCATAATAAAAATCTACACAGTATGCTTAAAACTAACAAAGCTATAGGGAAAAATGTAGCGCAGAATAAAAGGAATTAAGGGAGTTGGCAGTAATAAACAGATTGATTCTTAAAGTTACTAGCTGAGAAAAGACTTAGAGGCCAAGGAGAACACGCAAGAAAAGTTAGAGCTGAAACAAACTCAAAGGCAGACGCAGGCCTGCAGTGTTTGAGAAAGCTATTATATTTTAATTCCCCCAAATTATTATCTTTTACCCTGCTGTCAAACACAGCAGACCCTTACATCAGTTAAGAACTTCCTGATTTTTGTATGCTATCTCTTTCCTCTAATTCTTAGTGATCAAACTTATACTATTTGAGTCTTATTCTGCTAGATATTTTAGGCATTCCTGGGACTGGATCTTTGTTGCATAACCATTTAAAGAAATCCAATTCATATTTAGGATGGCCCATTTTCAGGAATTCTTTGGGTAAATTATGTTGGTTTCAACGCAATTCTAAAGGACTGCAAGGAATCCAAACAAATATGGAACTCCTTAAAATGACTTGTAACTTCAGAGAGAAGCAAAAACCACCAAGACTCTGGGAGAGACTAACTCAAAATGATAACCATAGCACAGCAATATCCAAGAGCTGTCATTGAAAATCAAGACTAAGAGTACATAGACATTTTCTTAAGACTGAGTTAGGACCAGACTTCAATACTAAACCATCTACATCATAATTGTGAAGATTTGTATATAAAATATGATTACCAGCCCTACCCATAACCTAATGAATCAGATTATGAGTAGAAACTTTGGAATCTGCATTTTAACACATCTCCAAATTAATATACCACTACTATACCAATAGTTTCCAGCTTATAAAACTGCAAAATTATTATTAAGGCTTTTTGAAGACTTATGCACTTGGTAGATTGTTTCCATCAATCTATGGTAAATTTATGGCAAATATATAAATAGCACTGTGCAGTTTGGACATGAACACAAACATTATCACATAGGGATAAACTATATATGAGTCACCACAAATAAAAATATGGGAAACACAATTCTAGGGAAAGTTCATTTATCCAATTATTTTAAAACAGAAATCATTTAAAAAAATTAATGAAATGAATCATGTTCTCAGTGTTTCACAAAACAGAATAATTTTTCATGGAATTTCTTTAATCATGTAGACTTCTGAAGTTTATATAGTAATCTGGGTTCCAGAACAAAAAAATACAAAATAAATAGACTACTTTTAACAATCAACCAATTATCTGTAGATAAAAGTAAAAAGTTACTTTTAAAATATAGTCATCCCTAAAATGTATTTAATATCATTTTCAAATGATTAGTTTTCTTTAGAACAGAACAAAGCTTGAGTTTAATCTGTCCAATATACGACACTTACCTCCTGCTTTCCAAAAAGAATTCTTTTCAATAATTTTAATAGATACAGATTGCAAAAATATATGATTTTAAAAATCCTAAAATCACACCATATTCCACAATATCACCATAAAATTAAGATACTTTTAAAAAATTAATTCTGCTGCTTATATGGATAATGCCCTAAAAAGTCAAAAGGTTAATGAATAAGGTTTTAGAGTAGTCTCCATGTGATACTAATATTCTAATATACATGATAAGGTGTATTATTCTGCACTGAAGGTACACTATAGGTTGTAATGAGTAAAAAAAGTGAGAGTTAATGTCTGACAATAAACTAATTATAGATTCAAACATTTATATCTATTTTATTCTGTTGTTTCCATAGACAACATAGTCAGAAGACCTGAAAAGAAATCTCAGTCTTTTGTATCTTCTATTCTTACTTTTAGTTATTTTGATGAAATCTTAAAAAGAAATAAATAATAAACCAAACGAAAATACTTCATTAAGTATTATTCTTAACATTTACAACTACATAACTATTTGAACAAGTGCAAATTGAAAATTTTTCCAAATACCTGTATTCTTTTCAATTACTATTTAATATATTAAATACTATGACAATTAAATATCTGAAGTTTACATTACAAATCTGGACATTTTAGTAGAAAAGATAAATACAAGCTTACATATCAATGAGATAAGCTTTATTACTAATGCTTATATCTCGATTTAAGAACCAGTAAAGCTTCTGAACCATAAATGACATTCACTTACACAGTCTAGTTTCTTTTATGTTAGATCCCATTGTCTTGTATATGGAATCGATCGTTTTTCTGAAAATTACTAAAAATAGTTGTTACCAATTACTAATATTTTAGGATTTTAAGATCTCAAAATTTTATGATCTTAAAATTACATTCTTTATGCCTGTAATAAAATATTTCCTAGACAGCATATCAGTTTTCTTTCATTGAGGAAATAACCTCAAATCACAAAGTATTATTCTGACTGGTTGCCTATCTTTTAAGGACAATATAAAGATCTCCAGTCTCAATGGAAAGTATTTCATAAACCAAAAATAAATTAAACAGCTTTGGAATATTGTTAACAAATAAACATCTGTACCAAGAAAAAAGGTAAAAATACTCTATTTGGTATGTCAAATGCATACATAACTTATTTCTTTATTTTTTAAAAAGTCATTAGAGACAGAAGAAACCAACCAACAGTGACCAACCATCAAGTTTTACTGTAGTTAGCCTTGCACTGACTTTTTGAGGTTCTGAAAGAGGCCATTTGCCTATCAGTATAATTTAAATCCTATTGAAAAGATCAAATATGAGATACATAATTGCTTCTATCTACAGAGATACTGAAGATGACTGAACACTATAGTTAAATAAAACTATAGTAGGAAATGTTTCAAAACTAAATTTTAAACATTACTGATTTCTTTATTAAAGATGTTTCACCTTCTATGAAGTCCTGTAAATGACTATTATTCAGAGCAAAGTGTGCTGCTCCATCTGCTTCCTTGCTCTCGCAGTCCCTTTTGCTATCGACATGTTTATCCACAAAGCCCTTTCTAATTCGCTTTTTAAGCTACTGAGAAACCTAATAATTTAGATATAAACCAACAAATCTTATAAGTCAGAAGCCTAAAGACTTATACAGAACGTAAGAAAAGGGAAAGTGTCATTTATTTACCAGGTACTCAGACTCTTAAAAGAGATTATTTCACTTAATTCTTCTGACAACCCTGAATGAGGTACTTTACTGAGTTTGTAATCTAGTTAAATGCCACTGTCAGGCTTGGAATTCATGTTTTCTGGTATAATGTACTGAATTAAGTAGTGCAAAGACCTATGGCAGTGATTTTTTTTTATTCGTTCCACACAGTCTTACATATTAGAGGGAACTGTTGTTACATATTCAAGCATAGATGGATACTGACAAAGTAAGTTAAGGCCAATCCTAGTTATGGCAGTGATTTCTGTAGCTCAGGTACTATGTAGGTGGTTTTCCAAACGGCAGAGGTCACTCTTAGACTGACCTGTACATAAAGTTCCTTCTGGACTTTCAGTTGGAACTTAGTATCTTTCTATAGGTGATACTGCAATGAAGTCTGAACTGTCTTTGACTTACATATGTGTACAAATTATACATATTACCTGACCTCCAAGTTTGAAAATAAATAACTAGCTCAAAAATTTTAAGTTAAATCCAGTTTTTTACAAAGTTACATATACGGGCATATTCATATGCCATTCCTGACTTTGCCAAACAAATACAATTGTCATTACAAATTCTCAGAAGTGTAGAATAGTATATTTTATAAGATACAAAATAATGAGAATTCTTTACCTATTCTGTAAGTTATTTTTTAATTCTTTTTTTCACCCAAGGAGTAGCAAATACTGATTTAGCAAACCCTTGTCAAAACACATCAAAATTAGAACCTTTTGCTTTTAAAATAATCCTATCTATTATAATGATTTGGCTTCTCCTTATATCTCCCCCCATCATCCCTCCCAAAGAGATACTTTATTTCCTTTTTTAAAACCTTGTTTTTAGGGATACTCAATAAATTCTAGGAAAAATGCCAAACAAAAAGTTGAGGTTTTAAAAAACATTTTTTTTTAATGATGTAAGACTGGTTTTACCCAAGTTAACAAATCTTTGTTAAGGGCTCAGAATTCATTTTTATATCTACATTTAATCATCAATTCATTAGATATAACCAATATGTAAAATACAAATTTAAATCCCAAGTAACTATTACATAAATGCAAGGCATTCATTTAAAAAAAAAAGTATACATAAAATATATACTGATTTGGAACAAAGCATTTCATCTATTAAATTTATTCATTAAGTCAGTTACCTAATTTATACATAAGGCCAGTCATTCTAACTAATATAGAAACTAGGAACTGGGAACAATTTGGACCTTTTCACATACAAAATGGAACACACTTGTGTATGTGTAGTGCACACACATATATACACACAAGCCTGAGAAACCGGAAAATTATCTACATCCTCCAGAAGGAGCTTTTTGTTTCTATTTTTCAAACCTCCTGAAAGCATCCCATAACTCTCTTCCAAAAACAAACAAAATACATACAGTGAGACTTCACATATATATTAGCTAGTTTAAGAAAAGGCAACGATTCCAAGCAAAAACAATGAGATATCTGATTTAAAGTGAAGAGTAATTTATTTAACTTTTTCCATATCAGGACAACAAAGCAGCCCTTTTATTTCATCACTCATTAAAAGGGCATTACAAAACATTAACATAATGTAGTAAGTAGCCCATGTTTTCTTTCAGGCATTTTCAAAGGGCATTTCAGACCCACAATATATTCACCTAATTGTGCGAGAAAACAGAGCTCCAAAATGATTAGTAAGGCAAGATACTAATGTTTTGCTTTTTATTTGAATATTAATTTTCCATGTTTTGGAGTTGTTTTGAATTTAACATGCATAGATATGCAGTATTTTAAAGTGCTAATATGTCAGCATACTTTCAGCAATCTTGGGTTTTGAACAGCTACTATAAAGCAATTATTTTGTAATGTGTACAACATAATTTGATAGTATATTTGAAAGAAAATGGCCTGATTTTTGCCCTCAAATGCACAAAAAGAATTTTATATATACCACCTCAAAACAGTCTTTGGCCTTGCTGAATAATTATGGAGCTGTTATTTTACTGTGAAGCAAAATAAGCCTTCAAGTGTCCCTTACTTGATCTTAGAAGGTCAAATTCTCTGTCCAACAGTTCCTCTTCTGTTAACTTGGAGAAATTATCCTCTCCAAAAGGATTCCACCCTGACATGTCAGGTGGGTTACTGATGTTCTTTTGATTTGTAAAATTTCCAACTGCCTCTTTCTCAGCAACTGACCTATTATAATAATTGAGAGAAGAAAAAAGGAAAAAAGAATTTTAAAAAATTCACAGTGCCCCAATTCATATTTTATAACTAGTTAGAAAACCAGACCATTTTATTGCAGTTGAGATGGTAGATTAAGGGAATGGGATCTGAACCACCTCCATAAATTAGACTAGCTCCATAATCCATAAGGCACACTAGCTCTATAGTCATCTTTCTAAGGTGCACAGATGTTCCTTAACCCTTCTATGCTTTAGTTTCCTCATCTGTTGGAAAGGAGTGATAGTATCTACTACCTCAAAGGGTTTCTGAAGAAATTAACTGATTTAATACATTTAACACAAAAGAACAGTATCTTATAAAGAAAAATAAACAGTCAATAAATGAGTTACTTTTCTTATAGTGAACAAATCCAAAAGTGAGAATCAGTTACAAAAGCAAAGACTATCACTCCAAAAATCACTACTGAATATTGTATAGTGAGCGTGTCCTGGTTATGCAGAGATTCCACAATAATTTTTTAAAAACTACCAACAAAAGATGGACTCTAGGATTGCCTTACAAATAAATTAGCTAAAAAGTTAAATGACAGTTATTTTGTATAGACATTAATAATTGGGGATATGGCCTTTCAGTAGCTTGCCTATCATGTACAAGGCTCCAGGTTCAATACCTAGAACTAGAAAAATCAGTCAATCAGTAAAAAACTATCTATATAGTCTGGAGCCTGAGACCACTGATTCTATGCAAGGTACCAGATAGGTCGTTTGGTTTTTAAGAGAAGACACAGTCTAAATACTTCTTAACTCAAGAGTCCCTGGGTACCTCCTCTTAATTCAGTCTGGAAGCACAGCACAGAATGAGGCAATGTAACAAAGCTGTGAAGTTCCTTCCAAAATTCAGATCCAAACCCTCTAATATTGACAATGGAGAGAGAGTCTCTATGTTCAAAGTAGTATCTCCATTTTGTGAGTCTTGATTCATCCCTTCAAATTCACTTTCCCCTTGGTAGCTCAATGTCACTGCCACCATATAGGTCCTAAGGTAAAAGGGGGCAAAGGTCATTCATTTAATCCCTTAGTCCAAGCCTCCTCAGAATATTTGTTCCAAGAACAGAATGTTTAAACAATTACTGAAGGCTAGAGTATAAGAGAGGAAAATAAACTATCTATAAGTAGATAGACTTGTTTAGTACACAGAACTAAGGTGTAAGGCATTGGCAAGGCCTAAATCTGCCTCCACGTGACAGATTCCCATCTTTATTCCAAACCTGTTTTCAAGGACTTTCAGAGTCCTTAAAACAGATCAAAGAGGGGAAAACTGAAAGGAGAGCATTTCACCTCCTATCAATGATTTCTTTCAGAATTTTTTAACTCCCTTTAGTGAATCACTCATCTCCAGTTCCTGGGATGAATTTATATATTCTTCTTGGTACTCAATAGGGTATGTTACCTTAAGCTACAGCTTACCTACAGTTCAAAGACATGTTAAAATATGTCTACCAGGGCTGGAAATAAGGTCATTGGCAGAGCCTAGCATGCCCAAGTTCCAGCTCTTCAAGGAAAAAAAAAAAAAAACAAAAAACAAAAAAAAACATACGCACACACACACACTGATACTGCTCCCCACAAGGATAAAATCTAATTCTGCTCTTTGTCATTTTCTTAGTCTCATTACAATTTTACTTTCCTACATAGCACTTCTCTCTATTAATAGTGCTGCAAATAATAAAATCATTTAAAACTAAATAGGGGCATTAAAATTTAAACTATGAAATCCAAATAGTAATCTAATTTGCAAAAGAAGACATATTCAAAAGTAAGTCCCCTAGTAATAATAATGGAACAATTTTCCTCATTAAAAATAGGTCAGGGATTGGGGGTGCAGCTCAGCGTAGAGCACATGTTTGGTACGCCTGAGGCCCTGGGTTCACCCAGTACCAATTAAAAAAAGATCAGATATTGTGCTCTATATTCTTTTTAAGATACTGAAGAAACGTATCAATTACATTATTGCTTTTTTTTTAACTTTTGATGTTAACTGGCATCAAAATGTTAAAATGTTCATTAAATCTAGTGTAATTATTTGGAAAGTGCAAAAGACATTAAACTGAATTATTATAGTACTGCCTACTTTAATCTCACCTCTTAATACTACTACTCATGGAATCACAGGTATAATAGATAAGTATTTTCCCCTAATTTCTGTATAATTATTAAAAATTTTTAAAACTTGGTTTATCATCAAAATTATCTTGCATACCTAGGGTTGGGAAATATTCGATTCAGTATCTGTGAATGTATGTAAGACTTATTTTACTCTACTCCAATAGAGCTGTGTACAATAGGATGGGGACAATGGAACATCAAAGAGGTGATGATTTGATATGTAGAACAATTATATGCTACAACCACTAGAGGTTAGGAATGTAGAACTCCCTACAGGAAGCTACACTTAGAGCCTCAATGCTCCTTTGTCAATATTATTATACCTACTTAATATCAGATTAATGTGAGCATAATGGCTTCTATGACAATTTTTAAAGAGTTCTGAAAGCAAATGTTCCTGCTTATCAGCAGAAGGTGAGAACTATCTCTAAAAGTAATATTTGAAATATTTGAGTTGGTAATAAGAAAGCCAATGCCTCAGAGTCACTAACATAGAATGATTTTTTTCCTTTTCTTTCCCACTAATCTTCTAAAATTTCTACTCTTCTGTGTTACTTTATCTTTAGTATGAATATAGAAAAGTATTCCAATAAGTTAAAATAAACATCCTCCATATATACATTATCTTGCCTCTTATAATTCCCCTATTATGTTAGTTATCTGTTATTACATGGTAAATTACCCAAAACTTAATACTTTAAAACAACAATAAATATTTATTACTTATACACTTTCTTCCAGCGAGAAATGTAGGAGTGGCTTAGCTGGGAGGCTATATCTTTTACGATTGAGTCTATACTACCCCAAAGCCTTGGCTGGTGCTGAATGATCTTGTCTACAAGATGGCTCACCACCCTGACTTTGTGCGGAAGGCCTCAGTCCTTCACCACATTGATTTTAATACAACTGTACAATATCAAGCAAAATAACGTATTTTTAAATAGCATATTTTTATTTATCTTTATTTTATTTTATTTTTTGGTACTGGGAATTGAACTGAGGGATGCTTAAGCACTGAGCCATATCCCCAGAACATTTTATTTTATTATTCTGAGACAGTTTCACTAAATTGCTCTGGGCCTCACTAAGTTGCTGAGGCTGGCTCTGAACTTCTGATCCTCCTACTTCAGCCTCCTGAGCCACTGAGATTACAGCTGTGTACCACAGTGACTAGCTACCCTATTTTTAATAAGAAAAAGTATTGTATTCTTATCAATGGGGACGACTAATTCTACAAATTTATTAGATAACTACTTGCATTTCATAGTTTATATTTCAGTGGCTCTCACTGGTTTAAAATGTATAATATTATATGTTGTTATTGTTTATAAAGTGATTAATTTATTCAAGAAAAAAGTATGAGCAAAGAAAAACTTGAATTAGAACAAGTTAATGACAAATAATGATCTGTACCTTTAAGTTCTGCTCTCCACTTAAGATAAATCATACTCCCCTATGATTCATATTCCCCTATTTTTATTTTAGGAAAGAACTTCATTAAATCCATTCCACCTCACTCCATTCTCTATCTCCCTGCAATTTGTAATTTATCACTATTGTTTATTCCTCTCATTCACTCACTCTCATATACACAGGGAGGTTGGGAGATGTTCTATAGCAAACTGTGTTATCTTAAAACGCTTTTGAGATGCTCACTGTACACAAATGCAACGGATATTACTGCTTCTCATACCCAACTCCCAGATGATGCCTGTGGACACCTTTTCCCAGTAATGTTTTAAATTCTGCAATTCACTAAAAAAAAAAAAAAAAAAACTTGCCTGTTGGCACTGTAAGAGGAGTCCATTATGGTTCCAACCTGAGCAGGAAGTGATGAAGTATAGGAAACTAAGGCTGGTGAGAACTCTTGAGGGGAGGTAAGATATTCAGGTGATGCCTGCTGCTGAGACTGCTGATGTTGAGCTAGCATTTGCTGCTGCAAAAAAGTCTGCTGATACTGCTGCATCTAAAACAAGAAATGATATTATACAAATCAATGCTCAAGACACTAAAATACTGTCCGCATCATATCTATTTACTATTTTTCTTCCTTTTCACACTGGTGACAAAATCAAAAACCTAGAAAATAATGAATATTTGAAGGGGCAGCTCTGTTACTAGAAAACTACTACAGGATTAATTTTATCCATTTAAGAATTTGTGAATCTAGGCTCCCTGGGCCAGATGAAAAAAATTTTCCCTTAAATATTTTAAGAATAAGATAAAAGAGTAGCTTAGTCACTAGAATGCTGGTTGCTATAAAATGGTCAAAGTATTCTCTGGATTTCATTTTTATTCAACTGATTCTTGTTGAATAAAAGAAACACACAGCAAAAAGATTATGTAACAAATCATTTCCCTTAGACTATTAGAGAAGTACGTAATTACAATGTAACATATTCAGGAGCCATAGTTCAAAACAATTTAAGGCTACTTGGGAATATATGCCTGTCTTCAATAAAATACATGTTAATAACTAACCTGAACTGATTCTGAATGTTTAAATTCAGAATAACACCATTCATACTGTGAATTCCAACAATATAATGCATATCCAGAGAGAAATCTCTAGAAATTATAGAACACTTTATACCATTGTAGGATACTGTGATGCAGGAGGTTGCGGCTGATATACTGAATGCATTAAAAACTGTTGTTGAAGTATCTGTTGCTGCTGCATTGCGTGCTGATACTACAAGAGAAAAAAAATATATTATTCATGCATTTTTATGGCAGAGTACTTTTCTTAAATATTCATCTTATTATATCAGTAGACTAAATACCAATACAAAATAGCATTACTATCTCCATAACTTACACACGCTTATCATAATTGGTTTTTTAAATTATCAACAAAAGAGAGATTCAACTAAAACCATATGCCACACAATTTAAGGATATCTGGAAGAATGCTAATAATGCTTAATATTTTCTTCATCTTTTTCTAGTTTACAAAGACCCCTGAAGTGATTTCTGACCAGGACCCATCACAGAAAATTCCCTCTCTTCTCCATCTCCCCTTCAGTAGTGTCTTCTGGCCATCCCATAATATCATTTACTCATTACCCTACACTCTGACTATATGAGTCATAACTACAGAAAAGTGACAACATGAGAAATGTCATGTATATAATGGGATCAAAAAATATTTCAGGAAATCAAAGTGATGATGGTAACAGTAGTTCAATTTAAAATAGTTTAGTAAAACTAGAAATTTGCAGGTTCTGATGGGAAGGACAGAATAGAACTTCCTTTTCTCCCATTATATTCCTTCAACTCTAAATGCCTCTTTGTGCCTCTATGACTACCCAGTTTAAAAAAAAAAAAAAAGAATAAAACTTCAATACAATGGTACTTTTGGAAAGAACAATATTAATTTGTTCACAATAGTCTGTAAATTTTAAACATAACCTCAAATAGCAATGCTTACTTCTGAGTACCAAATGACTAAATGAACATTCTCTGCTTCATCAGACCATGATGCAATCTATTTTAACAAAGTATCCTTTAGTAGCTCATCAAATGCAAATTAACCATGTATTGTTTAAAAATCAGGAAACTGGAAAAAATTTTATTTGAATCTAGTTCAAGGTGGCCATGATATGAAAAAGGAATTCAATTATTTTCAACTGTTACATGAATTTCACAATACTACCTCCATATCTAAAGTAGTAGAAGACCTACCTGCTGCATATAAGCATCCTGAAGTAATTGATGTTGCTGTTGCTGCTGGTGAGGATGACCATGCTGTAAATGAAGTTGCTGTAATCTCCAATCTCCCTGTTGTAGTTGTTGGAGTACTCTATGCTGCTGTGGTGGATTCTGAGGGGGTCCCTGACCCAATAAAATTTCAGGGCCATTTCCAGGTCTCAGTGCTCCTACAACAGATTTCAAAAACTTGTGTCAACAAACTAATAATTTCAAAAAAAGGGCTATATTTCAATAATTATTAAACTAAGGCAGTTATATTCTTATTTTATAAGAGAAACTTCCATAGGCACACAGACTAAAGAAATTATTTCCTGTGACTTTAAGTGCCCAGGAAACTTCATTTTGTCATCTATAACTCTAAATTAAAATATTTCATATTTCATGTTTCATCTCTCCATGAACACACCAACCACATCAGCTTGTTCGTCATATCTCAATTATACCATATACTATTATGGCTATGGGCCTTTGTCAATAGGATTCTCTCAGTCAAGAATGGCATTTTACACCAATTGAAAGTCCTTTCCTTTATAGTTTTAACTCTAATATCTTCCTTGCTTCTCATCTGACAATCCTATTCAATTTCTTACATTTCATTCTGTCTTGCACATATTAACAGTTTACACGACTATTTCCTAATCAGGGACCCTTAGGAAGTGATACCTTATCACCTGTTAGAGCCCCAAAGAACCATTTATGTAGAAGTTACTCAATAGATGCTTATTTTAGTGAATCTACTAACAATGTCTCTTCTTAATATTTACATATATTTTTAAGCCCCATAAATTTTACCCTAGGAAAATCCTATGAATGAACTTTTTAAATTATCAAAAACATGACCCACATACCAAAAAAAGAGAAAATGCAGCACACTAATATTATAATTTCTATGTTCTCTTGCAATGACTTAACCTTTCAAATACAAGTGCTATAGTTTGGATATTTAATGTCTGCCAAAAGTCCATGCATTTAAAGTCTTGATTTCCATAATGGTACCACTACTAAGTGGTGGTTGGAACCTCTAGAAGCTGGGGCCTAGTAGGAGGTCCTTAGGGAGTTGGAGGCATGCCTCTGAAGGGGAATCTGAAACTTTCCTCTTTTGCATACAGGCCGAAAGATAAGAGGTTCACTCTACAATATGCACCCTGCCATTGCTGTTAGCACCCTCACCATAGGCCTTAAAGCAGTGAGTTCACTCAAACATGGACTAGAAACTCTAAAACTATGTGTCAAAATAAACTTTTTCTTTTATTAAGTTAATTATCTCAGGTATTTTATTATAGTGAGGGAAACCTGACTGAAACAACTGTTCAATCCCAAGGGATGAGGGTAAGGGGAGTGAGAGGAGATACAAAGAGGGAGAAAAGGATTCTTCTTCATTAGTTAGTATCTTCAAACTTCCTAAGTTCAATACCTCTAAGAAAACAGCTTTCTAATTCTAACAAAAATACATGCTCATGATTTTCTTGAAAATATTTATAAAAATGTTAGGAAGAAAATGAAGATGACAATTCCACCACACAGACACATGTGCCATTAACCTTTTAAATATTATTTCTTCCCGGTGAAGAGTATTAAAAGTTAGTCTCCTCAGAAATACATTCAACTCTCAGAGCTGTGATGTCCAGCTGGAGAACACCCACACTGGAGGCCAATCATACACCAAGCATCTACATGTAAAAACTGCGAGCTCACTTCTCACCTCACCAACTGCCTTTTCTTTACTATCATCGAGCTGAAGAAAGCTCCTTCATCTCAAGCCAAAGTCAAAGAGCACCAGAGAACCCACAAACATTACAATTTTATATGAAAACAATTCTTTCAAGTACATCACAATCATTCATACTATTATTCCCCATTTTGCAATAATGAAAGTAAGACATGAGAAGTTAAGTAATTTTGCCAACAGATGAAATAAAATTAAGCAGAGGCTCTGAATACATCTTATATATGTTTCATCTAATATATAATTTGTGTATAAAGATAGACATCGCACTTCTCTACAAAGACAGATGGTATTTGTATATAAAACTTAAGCAGTTATTATGGTCACCAAAACCTAAAAAGTGGTTGTTAATTCATTCTCAAAGGTAAAACTCATTTTCCTTTCCAACTGCATTCCCATCTCCCACAAAACACAGGCTCCATGACAGTCATCAAGATCTTATTTTGACCACCATTTCATCCTATTGCCTGTCACATAGTAGTAGGTTTTCACTATATATCTCTTTTGTTAAGTATACACAGGCCAATGTCTTGGCTACAAAGCAATAAACTCAAAATGAAATAAACATAGTCTTTGCTGCACAGCAATAAACTTTAATCTCAGAGTAACTACTCAAAAATTGTTCCTCTTGTGCTGGAGCAGTGACTCAGCAGTTGGAGCACTTGCCTGGCATTCTCAAGGACCAAGGTTTAAACCCCCGCACCACATACCCAACTAAGTGTCAAACAGGGGCCAGATGAAAAAATTAAATTGATTCTCTCTTTCTCTCTCACTCTCCCTCTCTCAAAAAAAAAAGCCTTCCTCTTGAAAATTTAACAACTGCCCATGCAATAACTTACAGATCAAGAGAAAATTGTATCTGCATTGTTTTTAATTTTTAAAGAAATGACAATACAATCTAACAAAAAGATGGTAGTAGTCAAGAAAAAAATTTTAGCCTTAGATGTATATATGAAAACCAACAAGACTGAAAAAAAGATCAATGAAATAAATTCAAAGACAGTAAAAGGAATAAATTAATGACAAAGGTATAAATTTATAAAATAAATAACATGGAATTAATCAACAAACCAAAAGTTGGTTACTAGTTCTTTGAAAAGACCAATAGGGCTGGGAATGTAGCTCAGTGGCAGAGCACTTACCTAACCTCTATGCAAGGCCCTATCAGTCCTCAGTACCCAAAAAAGAAAAGAAAAGATTTAATAAAAGACGCAAAGCTCCAGGCAAGTCTCATTAAGAAAAAATAGTGAAGATACAAATAAACATTAGAAATGAAGAAGTCACCATACTATACTCATGAAAGCAAAGAAAAGAACTATCATAAAATTGTTATCAATAATTTTATGGAAATAAATTTGAAAATCTAAATAAAATGGATAATTTTTCAATACATAAATTACAAACAAACAGTAAAAAGTGTAATAAATCAATGAAATTAAATGAACTGAAAATGTGACTGAAATTCTACCTCTAGGGACGGAGAGTGTAGCTCAATTGTAGAGTACGTTTAAGACATGTGCAGACCTCCAAGTTCAATCCCCAGCACCACCAAAAAAATAATGTTAATAATAAAGAATAAAATCAATTTTACCTTCTTAAACAGTAACAATCTATTAGAATTCATTCAGCTCTAATATATGTTAAAGAAACAAATTAATTCCTCTTTTTCATAAATTTATTTAAAACATAAAAGATCTCAAAAGAGGCCATCAGTTTACATAAAAATTAAAAGTAAATTTTGAGTAAGGTTTATCCCATTCATACAAAAAGGCTTTATTATCCAGAAATGTATTAACACTATAAATAACATATATCAACGGAAGAAAAATTATACTATTTATCAACAGATACTGGAGGGGAGAAAAGCCATCCATTCTTAATTTTTTAAAAAATATGTAAACTAGGAAAAAAAGAAACTTCATCTATCAGATTCTGAAAATAAATAAACAACAGAAACAGAGCAGACATAATACCTGGAGCATTCTTATTAAAAAAGAATGACAAAGGGGCTGGAGTGGTAGCTCAGCAGTTACACCACTTGCCTGGCATGCACAAGTACACAGGGTTCAAAATTCAGCACCACGTACACAATCAAGTGTCAAAGCAACAAGCGCAATGTGAAAAACTCAATAAAAATTGATTCTGTCTCTCTCACACTGTCCTTCTCTCTTTAAAAAAAAAAAAGACTAGGCCCTGGACAATGAGAAAGTTGGTCTAGGAGCATGAGTTAAATCCAGATAAGATGTAATGCTTTACAAT
>PVKS010032240.1:9428-22829 GCA_004027875.1 Aplodontia rufa | reverse complement strand
GATGGCTTGAGCATTGAGGACACAAGGTCAGGCAGTGGTTGTTGGTGCAGGGGCTACTGCAGCAGAGGCTTGTTGTATGATTTTGCGAGGTGTACCTTCAAGGGGGCAGGAATGGCCCTGGATTGTACACACAGCAGCCTTCCATGCAAGGATTGGATATATAGAGGACGAGGCAGCCCTAACATGGACTCTTGTGCTACATTGCTGTCCCTGACTCCGTGTCTTATTTGTGTCCGCTGTTTGATTTTGGCTTCCTGAAGCATGCCTGCGTTGACCTGGTTTGAGCTTGGTCTTGTGTGCCAGTAACCTGGGCTGCCGTCTTGGAAGCCTGGTCCCAGCATCAGGTAGTGAGGCCTGCAGTGTGCCCAGAGGTAGAGGGAGGGCATGTGAGTGAAACTAGGAGAGGGCTGAGGAGGCCAGGAGAAATACTGGGTTCAGAAACGATATGGGTAGTCTCAAGAAGGGAACGAGACGCACTCTTTGTTGGTGCAGGAGGTGGAGACTGAAGGATAGCATGATTTTTCTGGGAGTGTTAGTTTGTGCTTGGTACCTTCCCTTGGGATCCAGGTAGGGGTGGGTGTCTCTGAGTTGGGGAGAGTTCGGGGTGTTGTTGGCCAGGCCATTGCATCTTGGTGGAAGTATTTTGTGGGAAGTGTAAAGAGACTGGTATCGAGGGAACCTGAGCTTTGTTTTCAAGAAATGTGTTGAAGGCTTGTATTGCATTTTCAATATAGAGAGCATGTACTACTCCTTACATTTTACCAAAACCCTTATCCTCCTATTGGTAGGTGAGTGACTGTATTCAACTGTATTTCTAATTCATGGTGATTTTGACATTTTCCTTTGTCTTCCTTAAAGATAGGTGATGCTTATTCTTAAATATAGTGTTTGTGAGTGTGTGGGAAATGCCCACACGCGTGTGCTTCTACACAGCTAAGGATTCCTTAAGGTAAACGATCCAAAAGTGGCCCTAAAAATTTTGTAATACTAACTATTTCTTGTTCATTCTTTCCATTTTGACCCATAACCAGAGGTCCCTCCACTGCTATATGTCGGCATGGTGTGCAACATGATATTTTGGTAACGATATGTGGTATCCTGTGTGCAATATGTATTAAGGCTCAAGGCTTCTGAGTCCGTTGAGTTTGACTTAAAAATGTGGAAATCCGTAAACAACCATGTCTGCTAAGTGTTTGTCTTTTTTTCTGTCTGTTTCCATTTGAGTGACTTCAGCAAACGTTTGGTTGTGGAAAAACAGAGGATTTTCCTATATGCATATACGTGGAATATTCACCAACTGTAATGATCGTTTGTCTTAGTTCTTACTCATCCTTCATTGGAAGATGGAATACTATTGCTCATTTGCATTTCCTGTGTATTTATTACAATTTTTAATTTTGATGCTGGGACCCAAGCTAGGGAGGTGTAGCAGGAGGTGTGTTTGCCACAAGCCTACTCTGCTCCTTGGCCATGGAGCTTGGCCAAAGGCTCTGCAGATATCTTGGAAGAAATCCAGACAGAGAGGCCTGGTGTCTCTGAAGGTTTAGTTTCTGAGAATCTCACCTTTTGCCCCGGGTCTTCCAAATGGTTAAGACTTAATTGCCAAGGTAATGGCATTATCAGGAGGAAGCTTTGAAATGGAGTTAGTTCATGACAGAATGTCCCTCACGGATCGACCACAAACCTTCCAGAAGTAAACTGAGGTCATACGAAGTTTTTCCTTGCACTTTGAGTATACTCAAGCAGCATGCATATTCAGAAACAGAAAGCTCACAGAAATTCACCATGCACACATTTCTAGCCATGATTTGATGTTGGAATTCCCTGCTTGCAAATCCCTGAGGAGTAAATGTCCACTGGGTGCAAGCCAGGCAATCTAAGGGACAGTGCTATTGCACGTGAGTGAGGTGAGTGTTTGAAATGTAGAGAAAGAGATGATGGAGAGAGGAGATGGGATTTGTGGGGCCACTTGAAGATACAGCTGTGGCACCTGCTGGTGGTGTCAGGGTGAATCAAAGTAACTACACATGGATCAATCTTTTCTTTTCTTCATGGATGTATGTGATCATGCATAGAAAGACTGAGATGGGAAAGGTGGGACAAGAGAGATGAGAAAGTTTAGACATCAAGAGTTGTGGCTTGGTCCTGGGACCACTGGTTCGTGGTTGAACACACTATGTGGACAGATGAAAAGTGATGTGGGACAGAAGAGGTTCAAGAGAAAGTTTGTCATTATCATAAGCTACTCTTCCACAGGAGTAGAAAGTGATCACATTGCAGGTGTGTGTTTCCTAAAGGGGCCAATAGCTGCATGCATGTTTGAAAGACTGTTTACTCCACAATTATGCGACTAATGAAAAGAGGGAGTTCAAGAATTTTTTTGATGAAATGATGTAAGTCAAGCACCATTGTCTTTTCTGAATTTGGCCTTGTCAATCTGGGTCAAGTCTGCAGCAAATTGCTGCAAAAATCACAGAACTTGGCCACCCCGCACTGCTTCCCTTTCCGTCCATAACAGGCTACCGCAGTGTTCATCGGCACTCACCTCCAATGTATGGACCCAGTATGGACTCAATCTCTCCCATCGGATTGAAATTACTTCCTCTAAGTTGGCTGTGAACTTAAACAATGCCTTAGGCACAGCCTTGCTCAGAGCACCTGTCATTAATGTACAGGCCCCAATGCTTCTGGGATTCTTGGCTCCCTGTATGAGCTTCAAGCACCACTTTCGTAAGTTTGCCCCCATTTCTTACATCTTACATGAATCCGCCTTACAGCCAGGCTCTTCTGTGTAGCCTGAAAGTTTCTGATGCCTGCACAGGTTTTGTGCCCTGCAGACATCCCTCAGGGGCAAATATCCCAAAAGACGCTGTGAGCATCTCTGAGCGCTGTAGCGTTTATGACCCAGTAAATGCTGAGTTCAATCAAGGGGGTGTGCATTGATGTTCTGATTTCTCCTTTTTCCATTGTGACAGGGGGGTGGAACCCATGCCTGTCACAGGCCACACCCTTCGCCCCAAAATGCCGTGGTTCTGCCCATGGCCACACCCTGGGATATCCAGTGGGCCCTAGGCCATCAAGTCATTGCATGTGGAACAAGCGCTTTTTGAAAGCAGAGGGATTTCATCCAGAAGGCTTCAGAAGAAGGCCCCGCAGCATGGATGACATGCTTCTGCTGTTTTCCATGTCCCGGAAAACTAAAGAAGAGAATGTTGACACTGGACTAGCGGAGGGAGAGCAAACCAGTATCCTCTTTCATGTTACTGCACTGGTGAGGTTTCCAATGTTTCCGCCCGTGGCCTTGCGAGGGTGGCAGTCCCCCTTCGTGTCGCCAACCCAGGCTTGCGGATGGCGAGTTTGACCTCCCTGGCATCCAACGGCAGACCTAAAGGGTCTTGGAGATCCTCAGCAGAAGGTAGGGAAGCTCAAGTGTGGGAAAGGGACTGGAGAGGGCATGTGCTTCCTGATCAGGGCAGGCCTTCAGCGACCAGGAACAGTTGCTGGGTGTGGGATGGATGGCTTGAGCATTGAGGACACAAGGTCAGGCAGTGGTTCTTGGTGCAGGGGCTACTGCAGCAGAGGCTTGTTGCATGATTTTGCAAGGTGTAACTGCAAGGGGGTAGGAATTGCCCTGGATTATTCACACAGCAGCCTTATATGCAAGGTTGGGTTGTATAGAGGAAGAGGCAGTACAAACCTGGACTGCTGTGCTGCACTGCTGTCCCTGTCTTCTTGTCTTATTTGTGGCCGCTGGATGATTTTGGCCTCCTGAAATATGCCTGCGTTGATCTGGTTTGAGCCTGTACTTGTGTGCGCCTGTCGCCTGGGCTGTCGTCTTGCAAGGCTGGTCCCAACCTCATGTAGTGAGGCCTGCAGTGTGCCCACAGGTAGAGGGAGTGAAAGTGTGTGAAGCTATGAGAGGTCTGAGGATACTAGGAGAGGTGCTGGGTTCAGAAGGGATATGGGTAGCCTCAAAAGAGAAGAAGAGGCACTCTTTGTTGGTGCAGGACTTAGAGACTGAGGGGTAGCATGATATTTCTGGGAGTCTTGGTTTTTTTCTTGGTATCTTCCGTTGGGTTCCAGGTAGGAACGTGTGTCTCCGAGTTGGGAAGTATGTGGGGGTTTTGACCAAGCCATTGCAGGTTGGTGGATGTATTTTCTGGGTACTGTAAAGAGACCAGTGTCCAGGGCACCTGACCTTTGTTTTCAAGAAGTGTGTGGAGGACTTTCCACCCCCCCTGAGGAACTCTGCCACCTCTGAATGCTAGGTCTCACCTGGAACAGTGTCTGCAGCTTCCTCAGTGGGTGGTTCCAAAGGCAGAACACAGAGCACAGTTCCATTGACTCCCAGAGGCCACACAGGGGCCTCTGCTTCAGGTGGGGCTCAGGCTGCAGATCTATGGGACCCTCAGGGTGCATCACATGCAAAACCTATCCTGGCCTTGATCTGCTCTGCCCAGGATCAAGGCCAGCCACTCTTTCCCAGGAAGAACCCCACAAATATGTCCACAGTGGAATACAGGACAGATTGGACCCAATGTTTCTGGACAGAGAACAATGACCATGTGTGCAGAGGGCAGAGGGATGACTGGAGGCCTGAGTTCCAGTTTGGTTTGTCCATCCCTTCCAGGTTGGGTTTCTACATCTCTAGTGACTCTTCCATGCTCTGGACACTTCTGACCACAACTGCAAGGCCACACTAGACCTCCCAGTTCCCTGGCAGCCAGTTTTCTGTTTGTTCTGCGTGGACTGATAGGAGATGAAAGTCTGAAGGATGAAACCCGTCTCTAACCCAGGACCTCATGTCAGCATAGATAGCCTGCAAGTCAACCCAGCCACAGCAGCTTGGACAGAGAGACTTTCTAGTGCCATTTCCTTCTGCTTATGCTGCTAGTGGCTTTCTGCAGCTCCTAAATGTTGGAGTAATCTAACTGCCCGTTTTGACACTAGCCTTTCTGTCACCTTTGTAATCAACCACCTACACCAAATTCTCCACATGTGACATTCCTGGAGTGGTTTCTGTTGACTTCAGCAAGGCCTCTTTGCCCCCAATCTTTCATTCTCTCCCAAGAGTTTGTGTGCATTAAAACCTGGCTGAAGGAAACACAAGCCTCTGAACCTCTTAGCTAAACACATAATGGCCTTGACAGTGATGGAGCCCTGGGTTCTTTACCCCATTGTATGGACCCAAAGCCAAGCTTCCTCAGCTTCCCCACATCTAAGGTGGTCCCTGAGTGTCTGTGAAGGACTCCACTTCTGCCAAAGAATATAGACCCCATAGCCACATGAAGAGCTTTTCCATCCTGCCTGCCTGAGGTAAAATACCTGACTGAGGAGCAGGTGTCTAACTCCAGGTTTAGCCCACAGCACTGAGAAAAAGTGCTCGACCCTCCAGGCATGTTGGAACACACCTGTGGTCCCAGCTGTTGGGGGTGGAAACATCATCATAAGAGTCACTTACACAACTCCCCTTCTGAGGTTCCAAATGCCATATAAACCTCCAATACATTAGAGAAATGGAAGCATCCCTATATACCCCAAGTTGGCTTCCTGCAGTGTTTGGGCCAAATCTGGCCCACTGCAACTACTTGTAAATAAGTTTTATGGGCATATGGCCCACCCACTCTTTCTATATCTATGGATGCTTTGAGAGAATAAGGCACAGTTGAATGTATTTAATAGAGACCTTGTGGCCCACAAAGCCTGGAATAATTAACATCTGTCCCTTTATGGTCAAGAGCTGGCTAACCCCTGCTGTGTACCAGAAATAGCTTCATGCTGACTGCCTACAGTTTATCTCAGGCTTGACCCACCATGAAAGCATGCTGGAGCTCAAGCTCAGGGCCAGGAGTCAGTGGGAGATAAAGTCAGAGACTTGGGGGACACAGAGGGCCCTACCCACACAACAGATGGGGTGACCACAACTCCCCTGTGTCCTGGCTGAAGAGGTGGAAGATAACCATCACATACGCTGGCTGTGCCTGGTAACTCAGTAAGGGTGGCAGCAAGGCAACCCGGGTGCAGCTATGAGGCCTGAGCCCAAGTCTGGTCAGGGGCTCCTGGAAGAGGAAGTCTAGATGGGACCCAGACAGGACAGGGAAGAGGAGTCAGGAGGAGGGAAGGGCATAGGAGATGAGGCTGTGAGACAGAGAGGACAGAAAGGAAAGGGCACTGAGGCAGAAGTCATCAGGAGCATAGCAGTTAAAGACACGTGTGGTTGAAGAAAAGTAGCACCCATGTAACACCACCAGGGCCACCACATGGGAAGAGGACACATGGCCTCCACTGAGTAACGGCCTGCACTGGTCAATGATAGAAGCTTCTCATTTATTCAGGTACTGTCCAAATGGATACAATTCAAAGTAGAAAAATAAAAACAAATAAATTTTATAAAACACAAATATTTACATCACATGATCAAATCACAGCATGCTGGAAAATGAGGCTGTCCACACAGGCACACAGAAGGCCAGTTTATTGCACTTTGCATGGAAGAAAAGCCTCTTCATAATAGGTATTTACAAATCATGGAGATGGAGTGTAAGTAAATGAATGTGGAAATTGTACCACCCATTCACATCTTTGTAGTGGCAGAAGCCGGTCTGGAATGGTGGCCATGTGCACCAGGATGCTGCAATCACATTCGGCTTCTCTTCCAGGGGTGGACAGCTCTGTGAGGCCTGTGGGAAGTCTGGGTGGGGCAGTGGTGGTGAGATGGAAGCAAGAGACAGGAGGTATTCAGAGAATCAAAGATGTCCTTGTGAAGGTGCCATCCATCTGGACAGGAGGGTCTGACCAACAACATTGAGGTGTAAAATGCTCCACTTCTCACAGGCCAGCCCAATCGCCCCTGGGAGCCATTGAGCCAACTTCCCTCACTAAAACCCACCTTGTGATATGGGAGAGTCCTGCTCTTCAAGTGTAAAATGAAAAAAAAGTACAGAAAGAAAATCACTCTAAAAATAATGCTTCCCTTAAGAAATAAAATTTTTAAAAATTAGAGTGTTCAAGAGATGGTTTTAGGTCTACATACCTGAAAGCAACAAGAATCTTTTAGCAAAAGTAAGTCTATCCCTGAGAATTGTAAGCAATAAAAGCCACATTTTATAACAACATGTAACAAAATATCAAAGATGCACAAAGCAATATACTTAGTTACACTAAAATAAACAGTGCAACCCAGGCCACATATTCAGAGAGCATGTGTCAAATAGAGGGATACATGCATAGCTCTTCAACTACAGACAAGAGGAATTCAGCAACGTCTAATAAATACAATCTGAAGGTGATCATAATTAGCCCAGCACACAGAGACACCTTCAAGCTCAAGGAGTTTAATAAAGGAAAGACTGTCAGTGGGCATGGGGCTGTTAGGGGATGAAGTATCTGTCACCGAGTAGCACAGGCAGAGTAGACAGGTGTCATGGGAGTTGGGGGGATGCTGTAGCACAGGAAGAACTCACTGTACTAGAAATGTTCCAAGGTTCTGTGAAACAAGATGAAGAGAGAAAAAAACTGTTTAAGCAGATGTGCATCTTGTATGTGCCAAGCCAGGAAAGAGAGGTCAGACTCAATGAATGTGACTTGTGAGCACTACAGGACAGCAAGATGAATCAATTGAGAGGGACAAAGCAATAAATGATAAAAGAATTTTGAGGATGACAGGCCTCAAAGCAAATCCATCAAAGCTGTGACAAACCAACTGAATTTCAACAGTTTCAGGAAGTAGTGAATCTCGTACTGGTTTTCTGACTAGAAAGAAATGCTACATACCCTAAGATAAAATAATCTACAACAACATGATCTCTTGACACATAGAAATCAGAACTTGGAAATAAGAACTTATCAGAACTATTCACAAACCCTTTACATTGGCTCAATCGTTTTGTCAAACACTGTTTTGGACCTCAGGTTACCAAACTGAGGAGCTGTGCTATTAGTGCACTGTGGAAAGAATTGGTAGGCTTGACTCAAAGTGAATATTTTGGGTCACTTATGTGGTTTCCACAAGATGAACGAGAAGTTACATATGAGAGGCAAAAGATTTTAAATTGACAAAAGATTTGGGCACAGCGACCTAGCATCAGGGAGCTAACTGTTACTGCAGCAGTCACAGAAAGGAGTGCCCTGCATGATTTAGGATGGGTCTCATATGTATACTTTGCCCAGAGGCTGTGCAAATGGAAGGCCACATGTTGGTGCATAGCCCTTACACCCTGTTGATTCCTATTTAAATATATAGCTGTATGAGCACCTCACACCTAGAGATTATAGAATTTCTACAGTCTCAGCTAACTAAAGAGTAAAAAAAAATGCATCTTTCCCAACCAGTAGAATTCCCCTGAGTGGGCATTATTGGTCAATACAAAAAAAAAGGGATGGCTGACTATTAAGACTGGGCATAAAGGAATGTGCTATATCTAAACACCTGAGGAGTGGTTGTTAAACAAGAGCTAAGGTTCTCTCAGGTTTGTTCCCAGGACTTGAGGATGATCCCAGGGGCACCCTACCACACAGTGACCACCTTCTCTCCTTTGCCTCACTCTCTGGAGCGAGTGCTTTGTCCATTTGTGCTCTTGGGCTTGAAAGGTGCACGTTTCCTTCCTGAGTATCCCACAGACTGGGAAGACAGGCCTGTGCCATGGGCTCAGAGACAACCTAACCTGCAAACCCCAGTGCCAGAGCAAACAGAGCTTGAAAGGTTTCACAAACAACCCCTCAGATATCATGGATCCTTCCATAGAGGTGAGAGCCAGTGTTGATAGATTGTGACACATAGCCAACTGCTGCTGAGGCTCACCAATGGAAGGAAAAGTCTGAGTGGTAGTTGGTCTCCTGCTGGTCTTGCCAACGCACATGCTTATGATGCTGCACTCCTCAGCCAATCAGAACCCAGTAGGAGCATTCATGTGCATCAGAATCTGACCCTGTCCCTTGGCAACCACTGTTGGGGAGTTCAGAGCTACCAAAGCACAGAGCTGTGCTGTTGGGGCACTGTGGAGAGACACAGTTGGCTTGACACTAATTCTAATTTGAGTCGCTGGTGAGGTTTCTGTCCAAGCCAGTGAGAGGTGCCTCTGAGCCTTGACCTCTGCCAAGAGGAAAGGCGTTAGTGTGCTGGCTTATTATCATGGTCTCTATGGTTCCTGCACCAGCCTGAGGATGTAGTGCCTGTGCTTTAGGTGGGGCACTTCGTGTGGACTCCACTCACCCAGA
The DNA here is from genome assembly GCA_004027875.1 of Aplodontia rufa. Classification (NCBI taxonomy): domain Eukaryota; kingdom Metazoa; phylum Chordata; class Mammalia; order Rodentia; family Aplodontiidae; genus Aplodontia; species Aplodontia rufa. The sequence goes on along the minus strand of PVKS010032240.1, from coordinate 13,613 downwards.
GGCCAGGTGGGCTACAAAGCTGAGAGCAGGATCCACAAGGTTTGTGTTCCAAAAATGTGGCCAAAGTGCGGCGTATGCTTGCTCATGACCAATGTGGCATGAATGACAGTGATGGCAACAACAGGTAATAGAGCTGGATCCCAGGGGTAAGGGTATGTATGAGATTAGGGAGCATTTCCATGTCTGTGTCCACAGGATGGCCACTGTGAGTTTGAATCTTCCCTCACCAATGACGCTTGGCTTTTTCCCTCTACAATGGCCTGAGCAAGTCACACCTACAGAACTTGGTGTGCCCCCAGGCCTAGCATGTGTAGGTGAGAAGAACAACAAACCTCTTCTCCCACCCATGAGGTATTCCCCTAACAGCACTTTTTGACTATTGCATGTGATTAAAGGAACAAAATGTGCGTCATTTTCCCTATGTATTTCAGAACATTGGGCCAGCAAACTGTCATATGCTAAGTACTGTATCATGGTGTGAGAAATAGAATGAACAAATATTTGTGATGGATGCCCAGTATCAGTGTGTAAACAGGCCCATGTATACAAGGTATTTCCTGAGGGACCTCACCAGGTATCTTGGGAAAGGGGGGGTGTTGATGGATGACTGTTTTTCACAGTGGCATGAACAGGGGTTCCAATGTCGCTGCTGAAGAAGATTTTATAGAATATTTCAACATTTTCACTCATTTACTACTCCTCTTACTTGAAAGGCTTGCTAGGTTCCAGGACACTCAATCCAATGTTTGCAAGGAAGACAGGTTTTCCTTCAAGCTGTCAGAGTGCGGTCCTAGATTTCACCACTCAACTGCATAGCAGCAGACAGGAAGCTGCAAATTGAGAGCAAAATGAAAATTGGAGAAAGGGTCAAAGGAAAGTGAGGATCCAAAAAGTGTTAAGGTCTGACTTTTCTCACTGATTATAAAAGAATGATCCTTGACTATATGGCTGATTAGCATTTGGAGAGCACCAGCTGCAGAGGAACAAGTCTTCTCACTCAGCTGCGGGGCAATCATTTTGAGATCTGTTATTGAAAATAGAATATCTCTACATATTGAAAGCACACAGCCTCTTTTCTCATGGCTTTTTCATGGTATCTCTTTTTTATGTATAGTAATGGAGTGTCTGAATCTGTTCTTTCAAATATTTTAATGAGAAAACATTTCCAATTTTTGTTTATCATTGCATATTTTTTAGAAGAACCTTAGAAGTGAAGCCCTGAATAACTTGTTTCTTTGCAGTTTCTTCTCTGGAAAACTTTATATCATATTCACCCACTATTACTCTTTTTCATTTTCTTTATTTGAAGTTTGCTGTATGACAGCACAAGTGTAGAACATTTGAATAGATAAGAAAAGTTCTGTTGCTTTTGACATTTCTCTTTTTTGTATGATTTAACTGCTTTTTCCTTACTGAATTCTTTTTTATTCATTTTCAATGCTTTTTTCCTTTTTTCCTTATGAGTATCTCTTTTTTAAGATTGAATATTTACCCTTTTTTACTCTTTTTTAATTTTTTTAAATTATTGAACAACCATACAAGGTTTTAAGAAAATAATATAAAATGTGTATAGATTTATCCCCAGGAGTGCCCCCCCAATTACCCACCCTTATCCCTCCCTTCCCCTTAACACAATATCTCTTAAAAAGTATTATGTTGTATAACATTACAACTTTTCTAGATTTAACAAATGATAATAGACCAACTTTCTTACTGGGTCTAGTCCCAACCTCCACAGATGAGTGGAGACAATCGACCCTTAGTTCTCTGAGTAAAGGTGATTTTATGTAGCATAATTTCTTTCTAGGCATACATTTACCTTCAAAGGCGCCAATATCATTGTTTCTAATTGCTGTGTAAAATTCCATGGTATAAATGTACCACAGTTTTTGGATCCATTCATCTAGTGAGGGACATCTGGTTTGTTTCCATAGTCAGCAGTAGTAAATTGAGCTGCTATCAGCATAGATATTGCTGTGTCACTATGATGTGCTGATTCTAAATCCCACGGAAAGATACCCAGGAGTGGAATAGCAGGGTGTTGTGGTGGGATCATCCCTAGTTTTTTGAGGATTCTCCACACTGCTTTCCAAAGGGGCTGTATTAGTCTTCAGCTCCACCAACAGCCTGTTAGTGTGCCTATCTCTCCATAGCTCCTCCAGCATCTATTATTGTTTATTTTCTTCATTTTTGCCATTCTGACTGGCATAAGGTGATATCTTAATGTAGTTCTCATTTGCAATTCTCTGATTACTAGTGATTTGGAGCACTTTCTCATGTATTCATTTGCTTGATCAATGTCTTCTGTTGAGAAGTTTCTATTTAGCTCTTTGGCCCATTTATTGATTGGGTTGTTTGTGTTTTTGTATTTGAGATTTTTGAGGATTTTGTAGATTGTGGGTATGAGGCCCCTGTTTGAGAAATCATAGCCCATGATTCTCTCCATTTCCATTGGAAACCTCTTGACTCTTTTGATTGTTTCCCTGGCAGTACAAAAGCTTTTTAGCTTTATGGCATTCCATTCACTGCTTTTTGACTTTAGTTCCTTCACTTTAGGAGACATGTTGAGAAAGTCTTTGCCTACTCCCAAATGCTGAAGTGTTAGACGTAATTTGTCTTCCATCAGTTGCAGTGTAGCTGGTTTAATTCTTAGCTCCTTGATCCATTTTGGTTTGATTCTCATGCAAGGAGAATGATATGGGTCTAATTTCCACTTTCTGCAAGTAGCTGTCCAGTTTGTCCAACACCATTTATTGAAGAGGCTGTCTCCCGTTCATGTAATATTTTGTCCCCCTTTGTCAAAATTCAGATGTTTAAAAATGTGAGGGTTTCTTGAGTGTAAATCCAATTTTCAGAATCTTTATACATTATATATTATTTTGTTAAAATGTGTATGATTATTCAACAAATAAATTTCTCAATAAAAAAGATTTGAGGGTTTGTTTCAGGGTCTTCTATCTTATTCCCACAATGTCTAGTTTGCTAAAATGAAAATATTCCGGGAATGTACCACAATCAATGGAAAAATATTTTTCATACTTATAAGAAAAATATAGGATGATTTTGGGAGCCAGAATAAGTGATGGGACATTTTCTCTAGATAACCCTGATTTAGTTGTACAATTCTAGCATTACTTCCTTATATAATTCTGAATTAAAATCATTAAGAAATCAAGAAAATATAAACACAATTCACTATTTGATCTTTAGTATACCTTTGTAATGAAAATATTCCTACATTTATGGTTTTACTTAAGATATGTCCACCAAGGTTAAATTCATGGTCAGATGTCTTACCTGAGATGTTATTTTGAGAGTTTCTGCATCTCTTTTCTTCATATTTGAGAACTATTCTTTCACTGACAGATATTAAAATGAAAATAAAGATGATTATCTTAAGACTGATCTGAAAATATCTAGCACAGAAATCAAATACTAAAGGGTGAATCAGACAAAGTCAATTCTACTTCTGGAATTTTTCCCGCATGCTTCAAATTTGTAAACTCCATAAACAGGTGTAAAAATAAAAATGAAGGTGGAAAATGTTAAGGTGAAGCTGATGTGAAGCAGCGGCCATCATCTATTATTGTTTATTTTCTTCATCTTTGCCATTCTGACTGGCGTCATGTGATATCTTAATGTGATTTTCATTACTCTTTTTTTATTGTTAAATTTCTTATTGAACAATTATACATAATGCTGGGGTAAACACAGGGTGATGGGCGTCCTGGGGTTCACAGTGAGTGGGTTGATTCCTGTGGTACACAGATGCCCTGAGTAAGACAGAGGGTGGGAGTGGTCCTGGGGTATACAGAGTGTGGGGGCTTCCTTGCATTGACAGCCGGTGGGAGGGGGCCTGGTGTAGAAAAAATTTGGATGGGTCGTAGGGTACAGAGCAGGTGGGGTCATCCGGGTGTAGATGGAGTGTCGGATGTCCTGGTTTAGAGAGCAGGTGGGGGTTACATAGGGTAGACAGCGGGTAGGGGGCTACCTGGGGTAAATATCAGTGCAGGAGTCTTGAGGTATACAGTGGGTGGGTGTCATCATGGTGTAGACAGCGGGTGAGGGGCATCATGGGGTAGTGAGCATTGGGAGAGTCCTGGGGTAGACAATGTTTTATGGGCATCCTGGGTTAGATAGCAGGTGGTGGGCATCCTTTTGTCAACAGCGGGTGCGAGAGTTCCT